>UCOM01001074.1:0-50963 GCA_900474385.1 Ormyrus pomaceus
GTCTTTTCCCATAAGGTTACATGTTAAAATACACGTTTTATAAACTTCGATTTCTCTAAAATTTAGTCGTTGACCTTGCATTTTCTCAACATAAATGAAAAGTCTAATGCTCAAAGAATATTTTTGTGAAGTTTCAGATATATTCAATTATTTATAAAAAGTCGCCGAAGCCACCTTAATTAATGTGAAATGGCTGCTCGCCGAATATCATCATTTATTTTAACGTAATGCTTTGGAAGGGTATCAATTTGAAGCTACAGATCGAATTTTTATATTTATAAGGACGCTGGTCGCAACACCATTATGGATATAGAATCACGAAAGTGATACGAAAATAATTGATTTGACAATAAACATAATGCTCTGAAAGGGTATCAATTTGAAACTACAGAATTGTTATATTTATACGGACGCTGGTCGTAACACGATTGTAAGAATAGAATTACGATAGAGATACGACAATAATTAGCTTGACAATAAAAGTTTTGTTCTAAAAAATTATACATTCTTAAGACTTACAGACAAGGAAGAAGCTATTTTAAGGAGTTCTTGCAAACTTTTAAAAATATTCCAAATAAAACCTGGTAGCTATATTCAAGTATTAAAAATGCGCCAGAATGGTTATGAAATGACTATGAAAAATTGCCGTTTCTTTTAGGTATTCGGGAAATGAGTTCTTAACAGTGTTAAGCCATTTAACTGAGCATAAACTTGAAATATTTTTATGAAATTTCAGTTTTCGTTCTCATTGCAGTTATTTAGTCGTTTAGTCCAAAGCATTCAAGTGCTTTGGATAGCATTTATGATTCTCTTTCTGCGAGGACTCCCTCAAAATATTAATTTCGCCACGAGATTCTGCCTCTCTCACACATCTTCATTTTAACGACCTTGGAAATACCGAGGAAAATATTACGGAATTGACTCGATTTTCAGTTCAGAAAATGTTTAAATTTGATTCGAGAAAACATTTTACAGATCTCGACAAAGATTGCCGCTGGGAAGAAAAAAAAAAGTCCCGAGCACAAAAAGAAGCCGAAAGGTGAAGGTCAGCGAAAAATCGACTGGAAGAAAAGCTGCGAGACGCTCGCCGGATTTACGTAATGCTCGCACTCACACAGCCTCGCGTGGCAACCCTGACACGTGCGCCCGGCAGAAAATTGCGTTACAGCCTCGAACCGTAATCCGCGCGAAGCTCCTCCTTCCTTCTCTCTCTCTCTCTCTCTCTCTCGGTCTCCTGGTGCTCGCGTCTTAATTACCCGGGATCGCGAAACTAATTGCCGAGCGTTTTCATTTATTATCGCTACACTTTTATCGGGATTCCTGCGAATAGGCGACCGCGCGCGACAAGTACAGGTTCTCGCTGGCTTTTTGTGCCACGGTGCTCGGCAAAAAATCTTCGCGATTAGATCTGACGCTATATTAATGGTAAACGATTTTTTTCTTTGCTCTTCAATTAGTTTCATTAGAAAAATAGTCCATGAAATATTCAAGACTATATAGAAAGAAGCATTCTTTGATTATCCGTAAATGTAACCTTTAAACGACGAATACGAAGCAAAGACTTTGATCGTCCGAATTTTTAACTTTAAATTTTCTACAGAGCACACCGTTACAATTTCATTATTTGTAAGAAATACAAGCGATTCAAGCTCGAAAGGGGCGACACTCAGTTCGCGTCCTTTCCCCTGCGTTTCTACTCGACAAACCTCGTCCCGCAAAGTGCCCCCCCCTCGCGCTCTATTCAAATGCGCCAAGACGAAGCGCGCGGACTCGTCACTCTGCACCGACGAGTGCGACGGCCAAAGCACGCGATGCTTCGCCTTCCTTGGAAATGTCGCCTGTTAATCGACATATAGCCGCGACCGGGAGCGAATAAACAGTTTGCCGCGGCATTTAAACGGGTAGCCCAAGCGGATCACGGCTACGGTAAGTGCGCACCGACTGCAACCGGATGAAAATCTGAAAGAGAAAAGAGCTTAAAAGAGTGATGAGATAAAAGCTCCTCTGCATTCTCGAAGCTCGGCGTACGCGCTCCGGCGATATGAATAATTAAATACCGGTACGCGCGCGCGCGCGCGCCTGTCCTCCCGGCAATTAGCATAAATTTTAATTGCGCGTTTTCTCATTAGCCTCCTTAGGGTCAGCCGCATCGCAATAATAAATCGCGCGCGAGCGAAAGAGATCTCGAATAAGGACTCGCTCGCCGCGCGCGCGCGCGGCAATTTTTTTCTCAGGCGGCGTGCGACGATGGCGCCTCGCGCTGACACGAATATCGGCGCGAGTCAACCTCGAGAGCCGACCTCTCTCGAGCGCGCAGGCCAACTTGAACGAGCGGTAATTGCTCGTCGCCGCCGTCCCTTTACACGCTCGAACGCGCGGTAGAAGATGTCGCAGAACTGACGCGGTGCTTTCCGGCCGCTGTAAGAGGGGACTTTTCATTTATCGCGAATGAATGCCCCGGGCATTTAACGCCGATCTCTATAGAAATTTCTTTTAATCAACTCCCGGCAAAGTAGCTTACTAACTTTAAAGTAACTTAATAATTTCAGTATACCGCGAGGTCGAAGTATTGAGCCCACTCGGGCTTCTCAAGACGCGCTTCTCGACTATAGGGGGCATTTCACGAAACGAACAAATGAATTTCTCCCCGCGACTCGATTTAGCCCGGCGACACGTAAAAACGATTTTCAATTACCCGGCAACGAGGTCGTCGCGTCGAAGACGAAAATTCTTTTTCCGCGCGTCCAAGTGCATTTCTAGGTTGAGTGCTTCGCGCTCCGTGTGTGCGCGCGCTGCTGCTGCTGCTGCCGCTGCCGCTGCTCTCGAGAGCAGCGCGCTAACGAGGGAACATAACGCGCGGCCAGGCGGTCGAGGCCGACGCACGACGCGCAACCGCCGCGAAGAGCGACCGATCTATATTAAATGGATGCCAAGGCGCCGCCGGGATGGCAGTAGCGCTGCTTTGAAAACGCGCCCATTGTGCGCGCGCTTCGCCCTCGAGAGAGATAGAGGAGCACTCTTTCCGCCTCTCGAGCTAGCGCCTCTCGTTTTTTTTTTTTTTTTTTTTTAACTTACTTTTACGAATAAATGCGGGCTTCGACGGATTTACAGTAATTGGCGAGAATATCGGGATAAGTAATAAAGAGATTTTGTCATTGCACTGTTTGTGGCGGCTTCGAATCGAAGCATTCGCGATCGCTTAAGTCGAGAATACGGTTAAAGCGCATTGTTCTTGCTGAAAGGTCAGTCAAGTATTTCCTCGAGCAAGTAAACAAAAAATTTAGGCCCCGATATATTTACACGTTAGTTTAATAATAATTAAAGGCTTGCAAGCAAGGCAATTTTCAATTATTATATTGGGCTAATTTCACATTATTTAGTTATAAATAAAGTAAAAAATTTTTATCTTAATTACATAAATACTATTAATTTCCTACATAAAAAAAATAATGTAATTCAATAAAATTCGTTGCCACGCTACATCTGCTCTATACAATAATAAAGAAATGTTTTTTAATTAAAATCACTTTCGAACCCGCAGCCGCGAAGAGCAAGATATCTTAGTCCGATTGCTGTGCTGTATTACTTCAATCAAAGAAATTTATTTGTGAGCAGCTTACCGGACGGAGAAGAGGAGAGTAGCCACTTGGGTCGCTACGTTTAATCACGCCCATTTGGAGAAGCCTTCATCGCTCGGATGCAGGGATGAATCGGTTAATCCAACTTTATAAAGCAATTGCACTGCTGTAATATCTCAAGAGAATGCATATGTAAATAATAAAACGTTTACAATATACCAAACTTTACCAGCAGAATATATAGTTCATTTATAAGAAAAAAAAAAATAGCATTGAAAAGCTTCAATGAAGATTTAAGACTTCTTTAAATAATTCATCGAACATTTTCGAGAGCAAAAACGCGCAGATAATATTAATACAGATTACAGACAATCGAGGCGATTATCGAGTATTAATTTTCAATAACAATCAGCAAGGCTGCTCCACAGAAGAGCAAAAGAAGCACGTAATAAGCTATATCACGAATTACGGGTCCCGATATAACATTTCCAGTGCCAACGTTCCGTACTCACGCGAGGCGAATAAAAAGGCTCCTGAGGTGAATCGAGCCCCAGAAGGAAGTCGCTCCGGAGAATGACCTCCCCCTCGACGTTCCTTCTCTCTCTCTCTTTCTCTCTCTCTCCCCGACATTCGATTCCGACCTCTGGGGAAAAAATGCGCAAGAGAGCGGCGGCGAGTTGCGAAACGAGCAATATACGCCACTTTCACTATCGCAGCCGCGTTTCATAACTGTTATTATCGAGGACAGACGTAGGCCACGGCGAGCTTTCGCGCGCGAACGAAAGCCGGCCGCCGAAGCTCTCGAGCCCTTTGACAGAGCGGCGTTCGATCGCAGCCTTAAAACTCGCATATTTCTATATGCGCTCGCAGTCTCTTTCTCAAGCGGTCGACACACCCGTTATCCTTGCTGCTGCTGCTGCACGGCGACGACTGCGTTTATAATAAACCAGCATTTTTCAGCGGCGACCGAGTCGCCTTGTGGGATACTTTTTAAAAGGAGCCTCATTAGCATGTAGAAACTGCTCAAATTAAACGGCTCCGCCGAGGTTGATTTACATTCTCTAGAAACATTTCGTTTCGAGTCGACTGAGAGATTTTAGTCCGAACCCACTAATCCCCTTCGCGACGAAAGATCTCCGTTTCCGTCTGCAGCGCAAACGTACCTTTTTCAACGGAAAAGGAGGAATTGGAAAGTAAACAGATAAGCCGAGAGAGTACACCTGGTTGGCTCGGGCTAATTCGCCGCTTTTGCGAAAGGCCGGCCCCCGGAGAACTTATTGCAACTTCGTGGAGTGTAAACAGTTGCGAGTGGAGAAGGGGGGGGGGAGTTTCGGACTGTCGGGAGAACCGATGGGCGGGGGCTTTTATGAAAATACATCTGGCTCTTTGTTCGAAAGGAAATCGATCTTTGTGGGCGACAATTTGAATTATTGAATTTCGAGTAAGCTTTAAAAAAATTAGGACAATAGTTTTCCAAGCACAACAATATATGTTATATAACAATTTGTAAAGCAATATTCTCACAATTTTGAGCTTTTTATCTTAACTGACGAATAAACACACGATAACCCGAGAGGTAAAGACCGAAATTCACTTGGCCTCGCCTCTGTGCCTTAAATTTCGTACCGTTCCTCTATTACTAATTTCTCGATTCTGGCGTTGATTCATCTTTGGAGCAAATACGAGCCTCCTCGATCGTTAAATCAACTCCTGACCGTTTTGACGATGCAGAAAAATCAAACTCGCTGCAGATTCGCAAATATTTCAATTCTGTGTATCTTGCTCACAAAAGTTTTCCAAACAATTGGTAAAACGAAAAACCTAGAGAGCGCCAGTCTATTTGTTTTACTCCTACAATACAGTAGACGCCGGCTGTACAGCACACTGTACATATATATAATAATAAATCGGATTTTTTCGGCGCTGTTATACTTTTTCTCTCAAAAATTCAATAAACTTCGTAGCTGGAAATTTAGATAAAAAAAAAGTCTCTACTGCATGGCCGAGCTCGTTTCCCCCTTCCGAGGCATAAAAAGCGTCATCTATCCGCGTGAACACCCACGCAAAAGGTGAATTTTCCAGGAACTCACGGCGGGCAGTGTTCCGCGAAGGTAGAGTATTTAACGAAAGAGGCGCCGGCGGGGAGTTCCGGCTGCGCGGAGCCAGTCGGATTCGGTCGCGCACGTGCTTGGAAGGGGATAAACCTCCGCGGGGGGAGCCACGTCGCGATTCGCGCGCGGGCTAATCAGTTTAGCGCTGACGCACTGGCGCACGCATCCCTCCCCCGCTTGGGTGAGCGCGCGAGCTCGAGTGCTGCCTCCCTCCTCCGGCGCGCGGAAGGCCGCGAAGGCTCCGCGCTCTCGGCGCATGTGCGCGCGCGAGACCTCGCCTCGTTTCAACCCCTTTTGCAGCTCTGGCTCGTTGATGACCGGCGAAGGCCGGCACTTCTTTCGCACGAACGCGCGACGATCGTTCTGATAGTTATTTCAATTCCGGTATAAGATTGCAGCGAGGAAAATGCTCGCGTCGTTTTCTCAATTTCCGATTTGGGTAAATATAAGAGCCCCTAATTCGCTTATTCTCGGATAGCATTTCTCCAACAACGTAAAAGCTTCCAAGAAGGCCGCGCTCTTCAGCTTCCTGGAAGCTTCTGTGCTATACGGATTATAAGTCATGGAATTGAACTCTCTTCTGTCGGTTAATTGCACCTTGGTTATGTTCGGCGTTAACTCATTAAATCATTTTAAACCAGCTGCACACTTTCGATAAAGAATGTTCCATTCGACGCTCGAAAGCCGAATGAAAGGGAACAAAGAAAAAAGAAAAAAAAAGGAAGAAGCCACGAGTGGAGATAGTTTCCGCCGCAAAATGCGTAACGAATGGATCGAAACTTTTTTCGCGGGACGCGCAGGAAAGTAGTCCGGAAACTCAGCGCGGCTCGTATACCGATGAATGCTGATGAGGCCACAGCCGGCCCCCTGCCGTATCACCTTTGCAGATCGCGTTTGTATTACTTTCTTCTTTTGCCAGACAAAAGAAGAAAGAAATGAATCGTTTAGGGAGAATTTATTTACTTGCTTATATCGTATGTCTCGTTTTATCAGTTGTTATTTCGGGGGAACGCAAGTTTTTATCTTTAATCAAGATTTACGACGAACGAAGTATGTGTGTTTTCAATTCTTTCAAAGGAAATTTAGAATTTCATTGTTCGCTCGTTCCATGAGCTATTCTCAAAATGTTCAAGATCTCAATTGAAATGAAAAAACTAATTCGACATTTTCATTAAGATAAGAAACGGAGTACAATGCAAATGACTTTTAACGGGCACTAAAACGTACAACCAATTGTCAAAGTTACTCAACTCGCTTCTCATTTTCCGCTCTAAATGCAGCGCCGACGAAACTGGCTCGCGCTGCCGAGCTGAAAAAAAAAAGAAATGCGATCCTCCGAAGAAACGTCACTGATTAAATGGTCAATAAACAGCAATTCCGCTTCTCGGCAAAGGAGCGCGTCTCGCGACGGGCATTATCCCTCGCGTCCTCGCCTTGCCCATTGTTTACCCGTGTCTGATTGATCCGTCCTCCGCGCTCACGCACACAAGCCGCGCGAGAGCCGAAGCAAGTCGAGCAGATCGCTCGACGGCCTCCATCTGTGTGTGCGCGCGCTCGTATAACGGCGCCACGACCTCAATTTGGGCAAAAGCGGAAATGAGTCGCGTCTGCATGCAAATCTTAGCCAAGTGGCTGCAGAGCGCAGTGATATACCGTAATCTGCTCGGAGACTTGAGATGTCGATCGCAGTTAGGAGGAGGAAGCTGCACAACGCTCGGCTATAGCTAAGGACTCGAGCTACTAAATGACTTTGGCTGACGCGAAAAAGATTTTTAAAAATCTCCTGCAAGTCGTTTTCAGGTTTTCACGTTACATAATGATTAAGGATATAAATAGATTCTTATTGAAATCAATAACGAGTGATGTTGCTGGATATAATTGCAAGTTTTTTTTTTCAATTAGGAATTTTTTTTAATTGCTACTCCGCGTAATCATTGATCCAAATGTTTAAATTTTACTAAAAATTCTAGTAAGTTTTTGGCTTACGGCAAGTCTGTTACCGCTTTACTAAAAAGATATGTAGTAATTTTTCCTGAACTTTTCTCTCCGTGTAATAATTTAAAAAACAAAACCGATTACTACACTTCTGCAGAACAGAAGACGCGAAATTACAGTTAAATGATATTAGACTTAGTTGTTACGTATTCATGAACGATATTTTAACGCGTATAAACGCGTAATATCTAGCCGAGAATGTCCTAGTGAAAAATAGCCTCGATCATTTTTCCAAAGCCACGGATACACGGATAAAAATCTAAGCTGATATCGATTAGCGGTCGAAGGAGGGTTAATACACCATGAAGTGTCGCGACCCTGACAGATCAGTAATGACCCGAATTGATGAATGAATTAATTACTCCGAAACAAAACTCTGTTCGCGGAGAGAGAGAGAGAGAGAGAGAGAGAGAGAGAGAGAGAGAGAGAGAGAAAAAATCGACATTGTACGCTGAACTGGCACTGCTGTCAAGGACAATGCTGTCGCGCACACAGACTCGCTCATGGTCTGTCCCTTGACTTCACCGAGTTTGTAACACGGTCACACTTAATATGATATTGTCCTACATGCCGGACGCACGGAACGAACGCAACGCGGAGAGACATTTTTTTTTATTTCCATGTACAGCGGGATGGAAACGACCCCGATTATTCCGCATAATTTCCTGCACGAGCTTTTGTTCTTTCAGTTCTAAATAGCGCGGCCGAGCGCGCCCAACCACCCACCGGCTGAATGTTATTTACCCGAGGGCTTAATTACACGAGTACTCTAATAAGCTTCACGTATACTGATCGATTTGACGAGGTTCAATACTATATTTTTTTTTACTTAACTACCAAGAGGATAAGAGGTAGAAGAGGGGGACAATGCAAATATTATATTGTTTTTATTAGATATGAAGAAACCCCACACTGATATTATTATCGAAAATGTTTAAGTGCGACTGGAAAACTTGGAAACTGGATGTACATTTCAAGATAGTTCTTTTAAACAAAATCATATTTTCAGAGTTATTAAAAAATCGATATATAGTTGAATTTTGAATTCTAAAATTAACAGTTGAAAAACAATTTTTTTTCGTAAATAAGTAACATTTCCAGGATACTAATATTGTAAAAACATCCTCTTTATGATGAAATAACGTTTCCAAGTCATACATATATTTAATTTTTTATCAATCGGTTCTAAGATTTTCTTAAAAGAAAAATATAATCCAATAAAAAAACCTAATTAATTTTTCTTACATACTCTGCTTATAATCGACTGATTAAATTTTTTTTCAGACAAAAACCAATTCTCAATGTAGTCCTCAGTACAACAATTTTCCAAGAGCAACCGTCATTGTGACCTGGACGAGTTAAGGCTAATCGAGCACTCGGCGATCGCAGAGGCTTGATTAACCTCCACGCGTGCAAGTCTTCGTGTCAGCCTTTTCTTGATAAGTGCTATTCAAACCCGAGCGTGTCCTCAAAAAATAAAAGTAAATTTGATCGATATAAATTAAATTACGAAGCCTTGATAAAAGCAGGGATTAATTATTCAAAATACATAACTAGAATGATAGAAGAATGACAATGTACCAATGCTGTACTACGTAATCGTAATGTGACGATAAATAATTAATCGACTAAAACATTTTTCACAAATAATGTTGTATGTGTGTTATCTTTAATTTTTGCGGACGTGCGTCCGTTAATTTGTGATAATACTCTGTATTCAGGGACATATTGAGCTTTTAATCGAATTGTACTTTTCACATTACAGCAATGTGTTTTTTATGTATACTGCTTTTATTATGTACCTAAAATTAGACTTATTACAATGTATAGTTCTTATTTATTATTAAATATACGTGGAAAAAACATTTATAAATTCTATAAAAAATACACTATGGAGATCATTCAAGCTCTACTCAACGTTAAATACAAATTATAGTATTAAACCAACAATCTTGATGTTTTATTTATTTTGGTTGTGCAATATATGATACACATTGTTCCAGCCACATTGGCACACTACAATGAACTATAAAATGACGTTATTCTATCCTACCATCCAATTTCAAAAGATTAAATTATTTTAGAAAAACAATACAATATTGAGCTTATAGTAGGTTTTTATGCCAGAACTGCAACGATGACTGTAATCCAACTAGCACAATTTTCTAAAGCGAGGGTATCAGTCCGCAACCGAGATGTTTATCATTTGATTTCCAACAGTGTAATCGCTGCGTCAAGAGCGAATGAGTCTGCTATTAAATGCGTTTATTAGTTAACATCTCGAAGGCTAGAAAATATTAAACTGCATCTGAAAGCGAATTCAAATTATGTTCATTTATAAACATAACTTTGATCAAATTCTCAATAATTGAAACTTGTAAAATCGATTCTACCTGTCAGAAGTATTAAATACGTAGTCTGTTAATAATACCGTAACATTATACTAGGACTATGAAATATGACATTACGAGATGAAAACGATATTGTACATACTATTTAGATCCTGCAGTTTGCAGAATTACAGCCTGTGTAATTATTATATCCAAAATGTTACGATAGAATAGTAAACGCAATACTCTTGTTTAACCCTCCTGTGCACTACGACGAGATATCTTGTCATGAAATGTACACGTTTAAAGTAGCCCCGATGGATGAAATAATGAGCTCTAATGCAACCCATAAAATTCTTAACACCTAGTAAAGTTATCTCTCGTTTTAAATTTTTATTAATTAACTTAAAATTTTAAGTTGCTCATTTTGATAGTGATTTTTAGATGAGAAACGTAGATTTTTCAACAATCCATCGATTTTAATTTGAGCATCGCTTCAATCCTCGCTCCTGTATCAACCAAAAAGGACAAGGTATGATCTATACTTGCGAACTGTAGCAACTTACTTTATCCTTTCGTTTGAATTCCCAACCAAGATCAAATTACAAACCAGCAGCTTCTCTCGGAACGCAGCTCGCACGAACAGTCGAGCTCAACTTGTTCCCTCTTGTTCAAATATGGAATTTCCAAAGCGGAAATTGAGGGATATTTAAATGTGGAAGGTTTTAAATGTGAATTATTGTTTCTTTTGCTGTTAATCGTAGTAAAAATGAAACTTTTTTGCAATTAAAGTGAAACGCTTACTTCAAACGTGAAGACAGCTAGCGCAGTTTCACTTGTACGGGAACACAGGATTATAGAAAGTTTGTAAAAGTTGAAATGCTTTAAATATTTTACTGTAACGAATTCTGAATTACATGAAAATTAAAAACTACTGATGTTATCTCGACGATATCATCGGATTTTAATTTAATTGTAAGAGCTTTGATTGTTAAATACTGTTCTAGGTAACTTTATATAAAATGAAAACTGCAGAATTGTAAGCGGCAATCGGTTAAATATTGCTTCCTCCTAGAGGAAGCATTGTGATATTTTTTATTCAAAGAAAACATTCTTTAATTCAAAGAAACCCCTTTTTAATGGAAAGTAATTTTCTTTTTTTAAATAAAATTTTATTTTTTTAAAGAAACTTTCTTCTCATTAAAAAGGGGTTTCTTTGAATTAAAGAATATTTTCTTTGAATCAACAAAATATTTAACCGATTGCCTGCAACGAAACTTTCTTTGATTTAAAGAAATTTTTTTTCTCAGTGCGGGTCCTTTAAAATGTATTTCAAGAACGGTCGCTCGGTTGAGATCCGTAAGTAAGACAAGGATTCGAGGAACGCTTTCTCGCTCTCTCATTCTCACGGCTGGAAGAGTACGGGCTAAGGAGAGGAAAAGAGATGGAACAAGGAGAATTTATCGGTTCGGTCGAGATTGATGGAGATGAGGTCGCTGCGTTTACCGCCACGAAACACTCTGGAGTGCAAGAAAATAGTCATGTAGGGCACCTAAGACTTTAGTAATAAAAAGAAACATACATTCAGGAGGGGTTAAATTACTTAATCCCGAGTCAATCTAATTTCATTTCCTCTAGAAATTTGGATACATTTAAAAAATTTGAAAGATATTTTCTAAAGGTTTTTTTTTAAATTATGTATGAGAGTACACAAATATATATATATAAATTTTATTAAATTATTTATAAAAAGTTAAATGAATGATTTGGATAATTACTCAAAAATAAATGACAAGTATCAGATTAATCGTATCTTTATCATTTACAGTTTAGTGTTGCAATTTAATGTATCGTAATCAGTAAAAACTTTAACTAATCAAGAGTCTAATAAAAAACAACTTTGAAGTTATTTTTGTAAATGATTGACAAATTGAGTTACAGAAAAATGACATCTCAAAAAATCACAAAAATTAATCTTAGAGACATATTGGGCAAATGATTTTACCTAAGTAGATGAAGACACGTGACATGATCGGCGAGAGGCTAAAGAACATATGCACTGTTAAAATTTCTTACGATGGCTTTCTCCAGTAAAGTACACTTTTTTGTGATTCCCGTCCTGTCAAACTCTCTAATTGTAAGAGAAATTCGATAGTTAGATAAATAATAACATTTTTGCAGGCTTTGATATCAGTTACGCAACTTAAAATAGAGAAAAATGAAGTATGCAAACTTTTACACCATAATAATTACTTGCTTTTATTTTTCTTTACTTGAATTTCGACTAAAAATTGAAGATCACAATATTGGCTAGCGGTTGGAAATACGAATCGATTGATAAGTGTCAATAGTGGAACAAAAATAAATATCGACAATTTTTTTTTCTTTCTTGATACGTTTGAAGTACACGATTCAAAGAGAACGAAAAGAATTTACGGATGATCCGACATTTGACATAGATTATCTAACGGTAATTATGAACGGTAGATCCACTAGCCTATCTGGGTGTTAGAATTAAAAAAAAATACAAAGAACAAAATCTGAGACTTAACTGAAAAGACTGTATTAAATACAGCACATATTATAGAGTGCAAACTAGTAGTTACATAAGAATTTCTAATTTAAGCTTTAACGATAAAGGACTAGAAATAAAAATACCAGAATTATTAAAAACTTCAGGACCAGGGAGACATCAACCATTACTTTGTATACCAAAATTTAACGAAAATCTAAACATATGTGAAACTCTTGCAAAAAATAAGTAAATGGGTAAAAAACGTATTACAGAAATCTGGTATTGATCCATCTTTACAACCCTTAAAAAGGGAATAGATTTAGAAACAATAAAGAGAACCGCAGGATGGTCAGAAATATTAGGGCCAATATTAGAAAATAATTATTCATTCACGTCTACAATTATTTCATGATTTAATGTACTCATTTTTAGTTTGGAAAATCTTGTAACGAGTTTGTATTATTTTTAATAAAATAAAAACTAAAAAATTTGAAATTGCCCGATCTCTAAAGCTCTGCACTTTGTAATCTCGAGAACGAGGCTCCTCATATAATTTCGATCAATCTTCACTTACAGGTAAGTTCGGCAGATCGTTCAATCACTTGATTTTTTTAAGAAGTTTTTGTTCGCATGCTTTATCATCCTAATTTTTTCAAGATAAATTTCATTTTTCTTATCAATTAGATACCGAATTAGTGCAGTAGTCCATTGTTAATAAAAAATTAGACTAAACAATTATAAACGATAAAGAAAGTTTAAAAAACTGTCCAAAACTATTAATTGAATAAATCTTCTCTCGTATTGCATTTCTAAAAAAAAATTTCGTTTATAATTTTTTTTAAAAATATTGTATTATTGTCAACATCAAAGTGATATTTTTAAACATTAAAATATAAATATCATTAAAATATTAACACCATCAATATAAACTTTTATTGGAAAAAATAAACGCAATATATATATTTTGACGGATGATGTTTCCAGACTAGAGTGTTAGTAAGTACATGTAATCGTTTGTAAATAAAGTGAAAAAAAAAACAAATGGGGGAGAATCGCCTAACCCCAACCACCGACCGTTCTTCATGCATAAAATGCTTATTGTATATAAAAATAGTATATTTTTTAATCAAGTTGTGTAAGATTCTAAACTGAAAATCAAGGAGTTGTATATATCAGAAAAATCACCTTTTACAGAAAATTATTTTCAATATTTAGAATATTCTGCACTTTTATGTAAGAGTTCAATTTCCAATTATTATTTCCCGAAGAAATTTCTGTCGATAAAATTAATTATACTAATCAAAACTGCAGTGAATCTCGTTTCCGCTGCGATATTAACTTTTTTTTATCTCTTTCCCTCTTAAATCAATTATTTTTTGCGAAAAAAGCAAAGCAGCAGAAACTAAATTATAGTCTTTCTTTAAGAATACGTCTAACGTAAATTTTCGCATTCTTTTCATTGATTGATGAACTCAAATGAAGTGTTAGTATATATAGTTCTGTCATGCAACACGATTACGAAAATCGTTGGTGCCGCTCGAGTGCTCTTGACAATTTTTTATACAACTTCTTTGTACTATAATTGCCATGCATAAGTAGCGAGTGATTTGATTAGAAGACCGTGTGCTGTAAAGAAATATGCACATTTTATATAGAAAAAGAGAGTTACTCACCAGTATGCTTTCAGAGTAGGTTGGCTGTTCAAAGTTTTCACTGAAAAAAGTGAATATTTTTTTATTATTGCAGATTTTTCAAAAGTGTGCTAAAGTAAGTAATATTAAATCTAACTACCTGTTTATGCATTTTATTTTAAGATTATTTAAATTGCAAGGAATTCTTCCTAATGCCAGAATTTATGCAAGTACCTACAAGGATTTATTAAAGTATTATCGAAAATAAAAGTTTAATCAAATTCAATAAAGTACTTTATATAAATAGGTAAAAAAAAATGTTTCTCGGTTAGTCTAATTTTATTCGTTCTTTATACTGAAAAAGCAACGAAGTTAACCTTTGATGGCTAACATAAGCATATTTTAAAATAGAATTTGTATCAACAATTTCAATTTCAAGGTATTTTAACCTCGCTTCTAAACTTTACGTTTCAGTGTTTACTAGTAAATAAAAACTTTTCCGAAAAGCTCGTTGCGAGTTTAAAATTTAATGTCGACTCCTATGATTTCTTTTAATATATAGCAAGAAATTACCGTTCATTGCTTGAAAAACGATGAAAATCCCAAAGTCAATGAAGAAGATACCGAGTATCCCCCGGAAAGCCAGCGATCAGAAGCCAAATAAAGAAAGCTAGGTTAGTTTTTCCGCGAAGCGGTTGCCTTTGCAGTCGAAAGAAGTTGCGAAAAATACGCAGGCAGCAAACTCCGGCAAGCCAGGCCGAGTAATCTGCTTCCCAAAAACAAAATACAGCCAACTCACCGCCAAGACGAAGACGACCTTGAGGAGGGTCCCGAGTGACCGGCGGCCTCTGCTACCTCTGCTGAAACGAATCCCGCAAATTTCGCGTTTCCTCGTCAACACCTGCCGGCTGATCAGAACAGTCGGTGCAATAGCAGATTTACCACGACAAGATTGGCACGTTTTCGGAGATCGTAAATACGCGCCCGGTCTGTCGTAACGCGCGCATATATTGTATCTCACGTTACATGTGCCGATAAGCTCAGAGAAGGGATACTTCGATGTGGGTGCGCGTATTTTTGAGCGTCACGTGACTGTCATTGACCAAATTCAAATTGATAATTTGAACCATCATCATGAAATTGATTTTTTAAACGTTTTGATAGAAAACAGTTTAACTTAAGTAGATTCTGATTTCTGAATACAATCGAACGTCAGTTCTAAATTTCATATTAATCGCATTTTTGGAAATTTGATTTAATAATATATAATTTTGATATTCTTTAATGCTCGTTTTCATTAAATTTTTATAAATAAGCGACGGTTATAATAAAAATGTTTATAATTAAGTACCATATTGAAAAATTATGTTTATTCTTTTTTGGCATTTGACCGACATTTCGGTTGAATATTAGTATTAATATAATTATTCTGATTTTTCCTAATGTATTTATTAAAATAAACTAAAATTATTAATGTATTAAAAACGTCATTTTTATGTAAATTAATTAAAGATAAATTTCAATATTTTATTTCAAATATAATTCATATTCAAGTACTTTAATATTATTATAAAATAAATAATATCCATTAATTTTAGTTGACAGCTTATGTTTAACTTCATTAATCTGAAGTTTTGATTTTCTATGTACTTATACAAAAGGGGAGGACTATAAAAAAAAACATAATTTTTAAGAAAAAACTTCATTTAATCTTTCATTTAATCATCTTTTTAATATTTTGACTAATTTTATATTAAATTTGAAAATAGTTTTGAAAAATTACAAATATAAAAATTAAATATAGCACAAAAGATAATATAAAAACATCATTGATTTCCTTTAAATACATTCTACCATTAAAAATAGATTTGCTTTTGTTGCTTATAAAAATCTCTATCAAATCTTGTATTAACTGTACAAATTAATTAGTTGCTCTAATTTTAAATGATATGAATGTTAGAAGTAAGTCATGGACATATACTGAAATGAATTAAAACTAAGTTTACAATATTTTTATATATTGTTACGTTTCATCATACTGCTCCAAGAATTGTTTTAGTAATGCATTATCCAGTGGAATAATGAGAGATTCTACTCCATCATAATTTCTTTTTGTTCTTGCAAGTTTATGATCAATAAATTCTGTTAATTGAGCACGTAACGCTTGATCTGAAGATACGTAAAAACCTTCTCGAGAAGCTTGATATAAGTCTTTAAATGCCATTCCTGTAAAAAATTTAATTATTAATAAATTTTGTAAATTTGATAAATTGCATAAATACATACCATAGTAGTTGTTTCCATCATTTTTTAATTGATATTTTGCAAGAATAGTATATATACTTTTTGCATTTGTAGTTAATGAAGCAAATACATTTTGTAATGATAGTAAAGCTAATGCACCATTCTTTTGAACAAGCAATGAACTCTCATATGAAGTTTCGGCTTCATATCTTAAAAATGTTGTAGCTTCTATCCAGTAAAAATTATATCTCGATTTCATAACATTATCCCAAACTGAAAATATATAGTAATTAAATATAAATAAATATTTAAAAAGAAATAAATAATGGAAATATTTCTTACTTAAAGGAGCATTGATGTGATCTACAGAAGCCAATACATGAATATTAGGTATGCTTGCCAGTCGAGAAAGTATGTCTTGAGTTTTATGTGAACGTAACATTCCACCATCTAGATTATGAATTAATAAATTAATTCGATCATCTGGGTGCTTCTTTAACGTTTTTTCTATTATTTGAAAGCATTCACTTTGATTGCTATTTGTTTCTAAACCTAATAATTCAATAATAATATTATCTAATATCTGCAATAAAAGAATTACTTTACTTAAAATTTCAAATTTTAAAAATACAAATGCATATTGTTAAACTTAAAATACCTCTTTTATTGTCAAGCTAGGAAAAAATCCATTAATTATTAATGTTGGTTCATCAAGAATCTGTTTTTTATGGAAATTGTTAATTAATAATCTCTTTGAACCAAGACCATACAATAATACTGTAAAACCTTCTCTAAAAATGAAAAATAATTCAATTATTTTATAAAAGAAAGTTTTCTTTAAATTAAAATTTTTTGAAATATTATCTTACTCCATTATGTGCTTCCATTCTGGATATTGTCTTTCTAAATCTTCTGACATTTCTCTTATTCTTTCTTGGTGAACCTTTGAAACGTGATTACCATTTGCTAATAATTTTTTTAACTTATCTTCATCTAAATGTTGACTCTTTAATTTGCTTAAAGTATTATTTGAAGTTACAAATTTTCCTGATTGAGTAGCAAAAAATTCATCTGCTTTTAAATACTGTAAAAATATAATATTTTATAAACTAAACAATCAATGAACTACAATAATAGTTTTTAATGTTGATTTAATATAAAATTTACATATTCTCTTGTTTTGCTTCTTAATACTCTTGTGGAATTAAAATTCTCGTTTTTTTCTATATTATTTTCGAGATGCTCACTATTTTCAGTAACTTTTGCTTCATCAAAACTTTCTTCTAATTCGTCAGAAAAATCTAGATCGTCACCAAATAGTTTCAAAGATGTTTTATTCCTAGTTTCTGTATTAATTTCATTTAAAAAATAGTTTTATATTTTTAATTTTTAATTAAAATTTTAACTTAATATAATATGAAAAAACTCATACTTGGTTGCTCAACAACATGTTTTGATTTTAATTTTCCAGTTTTAAGTTTAGGAATGACAAGAATTGGAACTTTTTTTTCTACTTTCTTTGTGGAAAGACTTGGACTAGCTACATTTTGACTTAATATAGCTTTTTGCATCATTGCATTCTTTTTCACTGGATTTTTAACTAATTGATAAATATCTTTTCCTTCAACATCCTTGTCAGAAAACAGTTCTGTAAATAATTTATTTATTAATTATACTTAAGAAAATAATGTAATAAAATTAAATTGTTGAAATGCTTAAACACCTGTTGGTTTATCACTTTGTCTCACTATTTCAATGTTTTCTAATACTTCTGTCAAGTGATCATTTTCAAAACATTTATTTATTTCATCAGCAATTTTCTTTGTTTTTGATGGAGCAATGAAACCTATAAAAATTTTATCAAAATAAATTATTTAAAAAAAACGATGAACTTTTCTAAAATTAAAAAGAGGTTATTTGTCAATGCGTAAATAATTTGAACCTGTAGCATCTTTTGCAGCATTTGAATGTGGAATTCTCGTAGATCTTCTTGGAGTATTAGATGCCATTTGATTAAATTAAAAAAAATAAAAACAAAAAAAATTGTAACAAAGGTATTCAAAAATATATTCAGTTCCGTATTATGATGCCGCAGATCTTATGTATGTAAGCAGAGATGAGACTAGTTAGCTTAGTGGTCACTGGTCACTAATGACGTAGTGACTAGTGAGTAGTCAGTAGTGTGTCATATAACTATATGTCTCGTCATTTTACCGCTTAAAAATGAACTGTATAATTACATAAATACGTCAAAAATACGTTAGCAGACGCACAAACCTAATTATTGAATTGATAATTTCTCAAATAAAAGAGATTATTTGAGAATTGTTTATACTTAACTAAGTTACAAAAATATTTTGTTAAAAATATGTGAATTATTTTAATAAAATAGAAATACAATTTTATTTTCTTAGAAAAAAATATAAAATATACAAGTTATACTCAAAGTACAGTTTTTTTTTTAATAATCTATTTTACTTAAACTTAATAAAAAAATTAATTCTTTTTATTATTATCTCTTAAAAAAGGTTCATGCAAAATTTTATAAAGTCGTTCTGCTTTTCGTTGTCCAAATCCAGGACATAAAGCTAAAGATCCAACTGGTGCTTTTACTATTTCTTTAAACGTTCCAAATGTTGAGATAAGTGTCATAGCATCAGTTTTATTTATAGATCTTATTGAAGTTAAAGCATTTATTAACTGTAAAATATTAAAACTTAAAAACTTGTGGTAAAAATACAATAATAATTATTCCAAATAAAAATTACTCTTTGCTGTGGTGCTGTATCACTGCGTTCCATAATATTATCTGGTGGTTTATTTTCATAAGCCTTGTAAGTTTCAATAATTTTTCCAGCATCTTCTGCACTCCATGCAAGCATCAATGTCAAGTCGGCAAGTATGCAAATTCTTGTTAAATGTTTTAAAGAGTGATGTGGTTCAGCTACATCAACCTGCATAATATACTATATTAATAAAAAAGAACTTACATTTCAAATAAATTTATTAAACAAATATTATAAACCTGTACTAAAAGAATTCGGAGATTGTAAGAAGAACCCAGTGTTTTTAATCGTTCATGTATGTAATCAGGATTTAGTTGATGATATCTGAGAGATAAGAATAGTGTACAAGAAGTTTTACCCATCACATAATCTGGTATAATTTCCGAGTATTCATAAGGTACACTGGTAATGTGCTTTATTAATGGATTACCTCTCTAAAACATTAATTTCATTTTTATTAATTTTAATTTTGACATTGATTTTAAAACAAAGAAAATTGATTTTGAGTAAAAAAATACTTGTTTTGGATTGATTAAAAGAGGATTTAATTTAGAGGAATCTTTTTGTTTTGATATTTCTCCCTTTGTAGTTTCTGGAATATCATTTTTGAAAAACTCAGATTTTTTTAAATTACTGAATGCAGCTAAAAATATATATACCATTATCTTAATCATTATTTTGATGCATTTAAATGACACAATATATTTTTAATTTTAAGTAAATAAAAACATTAATTTAATTGCTATACCTGTAAAAGTACTACTGCTTGCTTCCTCTGTTTTTAACTTCTTTTCTTTGGATTCATCGTTATCCATTTTCGTTATACGATAATTAATTCACATCTATAATAAAAAATTAGTCAAAGGTCAAAATTGAATAAACATTTATTCATAAGTTGAATACGTATTTTTGAATTTTAGAGAACAAAAATAAAGCAAAACGGTTTGTACTTTGTAGTGTAGCCTTAGCAAGGCTTTCGTTTGTTTCTTGTTTTAGCAGAAGGACAATGCGGCAACTTTTCGTACTACTAACAGCTGATGTATCGAGCAGCGGAGCAGAGCATGAGTAATTCTGCAGCAATACGTATCTGTGTTTGAGCGAAACAAAAATTGTGATTGAATCGAGAATCTTTCTGGCTCTTCTTTAATGAATAGAGTGACGTGGCTTGAATATCTTTACCTCCCTTTTTACGTGACTCGAAATAATTTTTGTATAATCGATTATTGACTTTTAATATTTTCTACTCGTACAGTTAACCTAAAAATAAAAATCACAAAATGGAAAAAGATAAGGATAAAAAAGAAGCAAAATACGCCGAACAAAATTTAAATAATGATGTGAGATTGATTTCACCAGAAGAGCGACTTAAACATGTCTATGATATTGGAGCAAATTTTCCCTTTGAACTTAACAACTCAATTTTGAGGTAATTAGTGAAATTCTGAATTTTTAAAATTTTTATTGTTAAAACTGTTTATTCAAATTTTAATTTTACAGATATTATCGATCAGGAAAAGAATTAGTTCGACAAGGAGATGTATATTTAAAAGAAGGAGACTTTGAGAAAGCATATATTTTGTACATACGTTATATGACGTAAGTATAAATTATTTAAAGTTAATTGTAAAAAATGTAATTTCTGAATGGGCAGAAACTTTCTTTACAGAATTTGCCTTGAAAAATTACCATCTCATCCAGATTATAAAAATATTTCACCTACAGATAAGAAACATATCAAAGTGACTTTAAGAGATATAATTCCAAAAACAGAAGCAATGAAGCAGAAGTTAAATGAACAATTTCAACAAGAACATATGAAGCGCAAGAAAGAAATTGAAGAACAACATAAAATAGAAGCTGAAAGATTAAAGCAAGAAGAACAAAGGTATATTTTATTTTTCTTAAACAACTATGCTAAATTTTACAAATATTTGGAAATTTAAAAGAAATAATGTTTACATAGACTAAAAGAAGAAGAAGAAAGAAAAAATCAATTAGCAATGTTAGTACCAAAAACACCTCACATTAATATAGCAGCAGGTGCTTTAACAGGAATAAATGATTACAGAACAAAAATGCAAGTTATTCTTCCAAAACCTTTTACACCACCTTATTCTGAAGAACAAGCAAGATCATCAAAAGATAGGTAAAGTTTATAACAAAAAGTAAAGTGCACATTGTTTATGTTGATTAAAATAATGTTTAATATTTTTTTTCTTTAGAAGAGTGCCGTCTATTGATCGTTCAACAAAACCACCATCTCTAATGTCAACGTCTGGATTAAGAAATATGATTATTCCAAGCAAATTAATGCAAAATTTTTTGAAATTAGCATTTAGCAATACATCTAATAACATCGAAACATGTGGAATACTAGCAGGAAGATTGGAGCGAAATAGACTAATTGTAACTCACTTTTTGATTCCAAAGCAAACTGGATCTCCTGATTCTTGTATTACACACAATGAAGAAGAAATTTTCGATTTTCAAGATCAGCATCATTTAATTACACTTGGATGGATACATGTATGATTAAAGCATTTATTTCATAATTTATAAAAAATACTTAATAGAAATTGGCTCTAATGTCAGTAATTTTTTTTAGACACACCCAACACAAACGGCATTTTTATCTAGTGTAGATCTTCATACACATTGTGCATATCAACTTATGATGGCTGAAGCAATTGCAATTGTTTGTGCACCTAAATATGATGAGTAAGTTTAAGAAAATTTCTTAATATATAAATATTCGAAACAGTCAAAAAAATTAAGGAAATATCTTTATGTAAATTGTTAGTTAAAGTATTACAATATTTATTAATTTTGACTTTATTAGGACTGGCTTCTTCCAGTTGACACCTGATTTTGGCTTAAATTACATAGCAAACTGTAGAGAAACTGGTTTTCACCCGCATCCAAGTGATACGCCGTTATTTGCGGTAAATTATACTGTATATTAATTGGAAATAATTTTGAGTACTTTAGTTAAAAAATATTAATTGAAATATTATAAAATGTTTCAATTTAAATTTTTGTTTCAGACGGCGAATCACTTTAAACTGGATTCCACAGCGTCTATAGAAGCTGTTGATTTACGAAACAGGTCAGAAAGTACTAATATGAAGGATATGTTAACAAATTTCTCACAAGTTATGATTTAATTGCAAAAACTACTTCGCCTGGAAAGTAATTCATTCTTTAGCTTGAGTTTAACCAATTGAAGATGTTAGACTCAAAAACAAGTAAAAAAGTAAATCATGTTAACGAAAGATAAATATTTATTAGGAAATAATTAACCTAAAGAAACTATTTTAATTTAATGGTTAAAACTTATAATCTATCAAAGTTTGTCTATAGGGAATAACTATTTGACGATATACAGGAGAACGTTTATACAGATGTAAAATTTTATAAACATCTTTAAGAAAAGCTTAGTTATCTCTACTTCAAATTTAAGAATGTAATATTGCAAAATACATTCGCGTATTTTTATACAATATTGAGGCTTAAAATTTTCAAGTACAATCATTAAAAAGTCGTAATTACTAAAATAAAAAAGTATTATAAATGTAAATTTAAATTACGTAAAATAGAAACTAGAAATTAGTATTTTAAATCATGCAAAACTTTTTGATCACGACTTATCAAAATTATGAAAAATTTCTACGAATTGGGAAACTTAAAACTAAAAATCTTATATTTGCATATATATATAAAGTAAATTAGACAAAGGCTAATTTTAAATAAAATATATATTTTTAATTAATTATAAAATGTTTATATGAAATGGCACTGCTAGATTTTGTAGCCTGAGAATTTAAACAAATGGATTTTTGCCTTTATAAACTCAAATAGTTTGTTTCCTATTGAAACAATGATACTAATTTAGCAATGCATAAAAGTTTTAAAAAATACAATTTTAATATATAAGATACTTCAAAACGGTAAAAGGATTTTATCTGATGAGATTTTGTTTATTATTTTTTGGCATTTGTAAAATGTATTGTTTTGATTTTTTTCATAAAAAATTAATATATTTTTAGAACATTACTGTGCCTTTGAAGCAAATGATCGTGTTCTTTATTTAATCTTTAAAACAGACTAAAAAATTAAGAATACTCGAATTTGAATGAAATTGGGGGTGTGTTAATTGTAAATGATATGGCTTAGTTAGAAGTATTTTAGTTTCAGACATTTCACGCTAGTCAGATAAAAATTAAGTGAATTCTTAATATTATGCGTAATTGTGAAAATGTTCACGCATATAAATAGCTTATAATAAGTTAAAACACTAGATTTTCTATATTATAAGACGCCACAATATTTTATACGAAAACAAAAAAAAGTATTGTAGAAGCTTTAAGATTTTTAGATAATTTTATTGAATGCAATGTATGTACAATTTAGTAGTATAATGTAAGTTTTTCATAGTACTTTATTGTTATTATTACTATTATTTAAATTAACGAAAGCATTTAAAATTTTTGTAAATATTGTATTACTATTTATTTGTATTTTGTGAGAAATATATTTATTTAAGAATTTTTGTTTCTGTTAATAGCACAAAAATGGTAAAAATATTTATAAAATTGTGTTATACAATCGTAAGTGAAAATGAATTAAATATGTTAATAAAACATTATTGGCATTTTTTCGTAAAAAAGAACGCAATAAAGTACTTTAAACAAAAAAACCAATTGTATTGAATACCATAATATTTATATAGCTAATTTTTTTTTAAATTCTATGCGAAAAATTTTAGTACTTGGTTATAAGATTCAAAAAAATTTTCTGACGTTTTTATAAAATGCATAAATGTAGTAACGATAAATATAAGAATTTGCGTGTGCGTGCCGGTGTCTGAACCAATAAAGGGTGTTTTTATATAAAACTATTTATTTACAATCTATTCAATGTACAATTATTTTTGTTTCTTTTACACTAAAATTATATCAAATATAAGTGCATACAAATAAATTAGCGAAGTGTAACAAAACTATAAATATTTTAAAGTATAAAGTGCCAAAGTTGAAAAGAATAGAATAAAAATTTTTTTTTTAAATAAAGAAACATTATTCTAAAAGTTTTTATAATATTTAAAAAATTTATTTTATTTTATTTTATATTTATTTGAGGTATTTTAAGGTAAGAGTACATTTAAAGCCAAATAAAGAAGCTCTTAATATTTGTCAACAAAAAGAAGGGGTAGTTATCTATTCTTTTATATCAAAATAGTGATATTCTGTTGAATTTTATTCCTTTCTAACATAAATGAATATATTTTCACTGATTCACAACTTTGCACATTATAAAATCAAGTAGAAATTGATCTTTCGAAAAATGTAGATAAGAAAAATTTAAAGCACCTATAAAAAATTCTTCAAGAACAATAATCCCTTTTTCCTTATCGGGATTCGTCTAAATAAATTAGCATCGTTTTGCGCTACAATGTCGACTGCAAACACTCGATTAAGAGCCGAAAAAGCATCCTTCGTTACGAAAGAAGGAAGCTACTCGTCATCTGCACTCTATGTCAGAGATGAGTGAACTCTGTCAGCGGGAGGCGCGATTTGCGAATCGGGACAGGCGCGCGAGCGTCTTTTCAGAGCGCGCAGCGTCAGTTCGCGATCGGCACCTGCTCCGGCACCTTCGATCTCCGGGCTCCGGCGATAAGATTTGCAGTTCTTTACTTGCTCTACACTCGGTCGACGCTCAGAAGCCCCGGAGATTTGCCTCGGAATCTCTTTGTAAGTACTTGTACGAACGTGCAGTTTTCTCAAAATTAGAGCACGCGGACTTGGTGCTTCTGCGAGTTGTCAACCTACATAAAGTCTAGATAGTTTGGTTACGTGTTTTTTTATATAATTTGGCCAAAATTTAGTTGTAGCGTGAAACTGTATTAGCTGAACAATTTTTAGTTTAAAAAGCACGCTCGAAAGTAACGGTGAACGTATCTCTAGAAACGTGCCTTTTCTCCGGGAGAGACATTTTTTTTCGAGAACCACCTGATCAGCTGTCACGTTCCTGCTATTAATTGTTAATGAATTCAATTATTTAGGTGTAAACAGGTTTGTCCGGCAGAGTTTTACAGTTAATACCTTGAACGCTAAGAAAATGAATGCACTGTTTCATTAAATAACAAGCGTGAACAGCCTTGATTTGTTAACTATGCATGAATATTCGAGGCGATAAAAAATACAAAGAAGGCGCTAGAATATTTAAAAACTTAAAAACTTAGTATACTATTTGTTTAAATCATTTAAATTAAATTATGTAAATTAAGGATGCATTTAATAAAAGTTTCCTAAAATAAGGTGATATTCTTCTATTAGATAATATGTATAACCTTCGAATAAGCCAGCGTAATTTTATATATAAACGTACAAAGAACAAAAAGCACAATGAACCGCAACCGATGAAGCTTTATAGCAGCTCGTGGCTGACGCGCATTATCTCTCGAATTTTCATTAAAAGAGAAAATCCACGTTACTTGGCTATCGGCAAACAAGGTAGATAAGAAGCGAGGTGAGGCGTGACGTAATTAAGGCAAGAGACACGCAATTAAAGCAGCGGCAAGGAATCTGCTTATTAAAATCGGCTCGCCGAGATTCTCGCCGTACTCCCGCGCATTAATCTCCAATTGCGTAGATGGCAGCTGAATGGAGCAGCAGCAGCGGCAGCAGCAGCTAAGGTAAACAATGCACAAACAGACGTCGCGGCGAGCGTCGCACGGCGCAAATTCGATTACGAGGCACGGCCGAGGATAAATTGAATTTCGCCTTATTGAAGCCGAGACTCGGAGAGGCGAGCTGCTCGGCACTCGTCCGAGAGGAGGCCCGTCGATCATAATGCCCGATCGGCGCTTCTCAATGTCAGATCTCGCGGGAATTTCATTCGATCGATCGCTCGTCAGTGCGGGAGTAGGTGTCCGCTCGAAATTTCAAGCCAAGTGCGCCGCTTCGGGATTGATATGAACGATCGCGCCGCCGATGATTGCAACGCCGAATCGACTGTTCTTATCTGTTTTTCAGGAGTGAAAACCGATATAACGAGTGATAGGAGCTGCGAAAGCCTCTGATAGTGAAGTGATCCGCTGCTGGATTTCGAGCTAATTGAGTTATTCTTTCGGCCGCGTTGCTGGAAAAGGAATTTACGTCACGATGTCCAGAGTATCGACGACGGCTTTCCTGATTGCTGCTCTATTCGGTGAGTCCTTTTGCACCGAGTAAAATGTTAAAACTTCATTTCTTTGCTTAATCCAATTCGTTATCTGGTACTGATAAATTTTATACTTATCCTCATTCATAATTATGTACAAAAACCCTATTTTTCCCCTTTTTTCCACTTTCCTATTTTTATTTTTGTGTGCTTTGCGTTTAAAAACGGCAAAAAATCTAAATTACTTAAAAAAAAAAAAAATGAAAACCTTGATGATCACATTCAAATTTAATGCATTATTATAATTATTACACATTATGACGTTACTGCATATAAACAGCTAAAAGCAACATTTTTTCCACTGCTTGCCTCAAAAATAATTGCATCCAATGCAAAACCATTAATCTTTTAAACATTCCACCTTTGTCACGAGCATCAAACCCAAAGCAATATTATTGTATCGCAGCGAGTTTATTCTTGATCGGAGTGGTCGACGGAGAGGATGCCACTGGAGAAATCAAAAGTTTGAAGGCCGAGTCAGCAGACGCCCTCGACGAAAAATCGTCCGAGAATACGGTTCCTCAAAAGGAAGCACCGAATCGCTCGTTAAACGCCACCGATGTGCCGAGCAAGACGAGTGAAGCGGAGGCGAAGCCACCCAGTGATAATACTTCCGCGGAAAAGAAGCCTGATAAGCCAGGTTTGTGTTTCACGTGTTACTTTTTAGATGGGCTCGTTTCTTTGTTGTACGCTGCAGTTTCTCGTCTTACTGACTTATTATTTATAAACGTTGCGCATTTCTTAGTATGTCAAAATTGTTTACGAAAAATCTCGTTGAAAATAATAGACACATAATCTGCAATCAACTTAAAGTTTCATAAAAATGATGGAAATACCTTACTGAAATTTTTGTAGTGTTAATTACTTGACGATCTTCATTAGTTAAAAGTTGGCACTACAACGTCACTTGGCATTATTATTCATGAAATTCATAGAAAACATCAAAGAGCACGACACTCTTGACGTCTTTTCAACTACAAAAAAAAGAGTAATGTAATTGTCGACTGATTTTCATTTATCATCATTAATACGTTGACGTTAAAAGAAAATATAAACATAAGCATAAGCAATGCTTTAAACAAGTTCTAATTTGATATATTCTTTATAAAAGTTACAAGTGAAGGAAAAAAGAATGGAACCAGCTCGGAGAACATTCCGAATGAGAAAGATCCTTCAAATCCCCCTGCAAATGCCGAGACTCCGTCAATCAAACCAAGCTCTGAATCTGAACAAGAGACTACAATAAATGATGAAGGTATCAAGGTTTACAATTTTACAACAATTAAAGTATAAGCTTTGCATGAAAACTGAATAAAATTTTCAGAATCTGAAACAACCGAAACATCCTCGATTACATCGACAGTTACGAACGAATCCTCGTCAGTGGTGTCTAGTATTTCATCTTCAACCGCTACGTCGACGAATGCCCCAAGTTCAGAGGCTGAAAAAGTAACAGCATCAGTTAGTCCTCCAGTGAGTAATGCAGAAAACGAGCCAGCAATCGATCCCCAGTCTGAAGTGTCCATCGAGGAGAAGAAGCCGGAAGGAATGTCCTCGGGGATTATCGCTTTGGTCATGGCTATTGTATTTGCCATCGTCGTCATAATTGTCTATGTCGGCCTGCTGTTCTGGAGGCGTTATCTCGAGTAAGTATGTCTAAGAGATCGAGGACTTAGTTTTGAAGGCTTATACGGACACTTGATTTTAGATAACATTGCGAACAGTCTACACGAATGAATAAATTTTTTAATTAGTTTTCGAATTTATAGATCGTTTACCCTTGTTATTTTCGTTCGGAAATTTTGGCTTAGGAGATAAGCGAGATAGCTAATTCACTGATTATTATCGACATTGCAGATTTCTACTATAGTTCAATCTGATTTTAGAATATCTCTAGTCCAGTACACGAAGATTATACAATGTACAAAAGTTATTAAAAATGTTTTTTAATTCAATTTTTCAGATATCGTTACGGAAACCGAGAATTATTAGTCAATGATTTAGAATTTGATACCAACGATCTGCGACATTTTGAGGTAAATAAGTCATTTTTACGTAAATAGAACATATACAGTAATCCTGAGCATCGTTATTTACTATTCATTGTTGTTTTCAGCTTTAATTATGTCCACGTTGAATTTATAAATTTAGAAGCCGGCGAATGTGACTATTACAAACTGTTTGTTCTGTGATATTATAAGTGACTCTTTTGTATACACATCAAATGCACGTCACACTGACGCTGCATCATCCTACCTTGATTATAACAAGGAATTATGTATCCATTGTAAAATAATAGATAAGAATCAAATGTTTAAAGTGTTGTAATGTACTATGTTGTAAATTATTTTTGCGATGTAATATCAAATGTTTCTCAACATTAATAATTTTCGTTATCTAAGCTGGTTAAATTTCGAACAATAGTAAAAGTATTATTATTACATGAAAAATTTTAAGTTTAAGTTTTAGTACAAGAACATTAATTTTAAAATATTATAATTAATTATACACTTATGTATTTTTATGTAAAAATATATGAGATTTTTAGAAAAAGTCTATTAGTAATTGTATTATGTACTGTAATCAATTAGATACTCAAGTTCCAAATACCATTTAAGTAACATATATTTTATTCAATCACTTATCCAGTAACAACAGGGATTTTCAACAACAATTATGAAAAATAAGCAAAAAATTTATGAATAATCTTTTAATACTATTTGAAAATTGCTAAAAATATAAAATGAAGGAAGATTATTTAACAAAAAAGAATTTCTTTAAAACTTTACATTTGTTGTTCAATAAAAGTGCAGCGCAATATAGACTATAAAAGATAGGTAACATGCTGATGATTTCACACACAGCAATGATTATTTTACATTAGTTCACTTTTTCTTGTTAATGACAAGTGGACCTACATTGTCCTGGCATTCTTTGTTATGACGACCGTGAGCACCATCGCAGTAAGGCCACTGAAAGAATAAAATTGCATTTGTTACTAAAGTATGCAATAAAATATAATAATGAAGGTTAAATTGTTTAAGAAAAAAAAATCTTCCATAAATTTTATAATACTTTTAAAAATTACGCAATATATACGGATAATATAAAATATATCTAAAATATAAAAATTAAAAAATTTAAAAAAAAAATCATTTTCTTTACAATTGACTTTTATTTGCACATTATGCTTTAGTAGACTATTCATGTTTTCTTTGAATCAAACTCCTCTTAATTCAAATTAAATCAACTGAAATTATAATTGCTAATAGTTGATCAATGTTGCAGTTTAAAATTGTTTAAAACTTCTTCAAAAACTGCAAAGTAAGTGACCATCTGGGTAGCATATTCTTTTTTACATCTCTTTCAATAGAATTCAATAGAACTAAATTTTTTAGTTGTAAAGTAAGAATTTATTTTAACTTACATTTTCACTTTTCCAACAACGACAGAAGGCTACTTTTTCTGTGATATCTTCAACATCTACCATATCAACAACTTTGTCAACACTTTTCTTTATTTTACCATTTACAGCTCCAGTCTGAAAATAATAATTTTAATTAGTTCCTATTTCATAGACACTGACATATTTTTACTTTTGCAGGTGTCATTGCATCCTGCATGACTGTGCAAATAATTGATTTTGCAAGATAGAGATTAGGTATCTCAAGTAGATATCAAATTTATACAAAGAATAATATATACCAATATTTATCAACCAAAAAATTTTTTTTAAAGGCAATCTTACTTACTTTTGGAGGTCTAGCTACTGGGCAAAAAGCTTTGTAGGACATGTAAAATATCCCTGCTACTGCTGCTGTGGGAGGAACCAGCGCCAACCAGTCTGTTACTAAAATATAATAATGACAAGTGATTATTACTTCATAATCATAAGCAGTTTTTTATCTATACACTTTGTAGGAACGATTTGACCTAGAAGAATCGGATGATCGAATCCGAGGAATTTTCTTGTTGACAAGTGAAGCTAAATTAGTAAAAATATTGTTTAATGTTAAAAGTAACTAAAATGTTTACCTCCTAGTCGGAACCATCCTCCAATTGTATCTGGAATTGGCAAACCCGATAAATAATTCGGGACAGACACTTTCACGAGGTGTGCAATAGGCTCCATATTTACTACTGACACGGTGGAGTCATGCGAGCGACTAAGGAATTAAAGTTTACCATTGATCGACGGTATTTAAACATTTCTGAGTATTTTAATGAGCGATGACAGGTATTTAATTTTAGTTATTAAATTCGAAAAAAAGAAATTTTTTCCATTTAATTTTTTTTATTTTTGTCTTAATCTTAATCCTGAAATTGTTAGTAAGTAAAAACTATAATTTTGTTCTCTCTTTACTTTTTGAAAATATAAAATTTATCATATTTCTGAAAAAAAAAATAGCTTCTTTGATTTTTGAAGATTAAAAAGAAACTATACTTATGCCTTTAGAAAATGTAAGTAAAAGACTTCAAAATACATATCAGAGATATTTAATTAAGGATGAGGTTACAATTCCAAGTGTCCTACATTTTTGCTGTACCCACAGAGCATGTTATAAATATCTTTGAAAAAAAAAATTTACCGCTCTAAAAATACTATTACACAGAGCTGCAATTTTGTCTTCTCGTAATCAGCCGAACGAAAATATTGTCCGGCTGAGCCTATTGAGGCGATCGAGGCATTATCAATAAAAGTACAAGAGAAAACGAAGTTTCCAAAATAAGACAGTTGAGTTTGGCCGGTCGAGTCTCTCAACGGACAGCGCAGTATCGCACAGTAGCTAATAATTGGAAAAGGACTCGCGAAGTGCAAAGCGTGCAAAGTGTCGAACCTTGCAAGTGGCGCCATCCCGCTCGGCAACGTTCGCTGGCCGGATCTTCGGCGGCGCGGGCGGACGAAGGCTCAGTCGTCAAGCGGTCGCTGCAGAGCGCGCGTACTTGTACTGCCCCCGCCCCGGAATTGCCCGCGTCGGTGTTTGAAACGAGCATCTCGGGAGGAGGATTTTCAAAGGGGGCTTCTAAGCGGGTGGCCGCGCTTGAGACAAGGCCATGTCGCCGCTCGCTCGGCGCCGGCTTGGCCCACCGGCTGCTGCAGTCCGAGGCCTGTAGATCAACGGCAAGCCTCTCTTCCCTCCTCTCGCGGAGCTGCTCTGGTGAATGACGACGGCGCGCCGCTGGGATCGATGTACAGCGCGTGAGAGAGAACATGGCCGAGGAGCTGCTGGTCACGCTGCACCGGAGCGACTCCGCGGGCTTCGGCTTCTCGCTGCTCGGCACCGCCGGGCTGCCGCACGTCATCTACGACATTGTCGAGAATTCGCCCGCGGCTGACAGCGGCAAGGTGAGCGAGCCCCTTGATGCTCATCTTCTTTCTTACCTTCCTTTGCGGATTCAGGCGCGCAGCAGCCGGTATCGACCCGCCCTCGTTTGTCACGGCGACGACGGTTGTAAGGTCGGCCCCAAGACGGATCTCGCCTTTTCGCGCCGAGGTCGACGCGCAGGTTAGGTTCCGAGCTCCTCGCGTAGCCGCTGCTGTTTTTTTGTTTCACAAGCTATCCGTGAACGTTCGGCCAACCGTCTGAGTCGTGTCCCCCCCTTTCGAGAGCCTTCTTTCGCGCGGACCAGAAGATCTCTGCGATGCCTTCTTATGGGAGACCGCTTGTTTGGCTTTGGCTCCACTCTGTCCCGAGGCTTCATTCATGTGCATACGAGACGCTCTTATACTTTTAGTGTCACAGTCTTTTTTTTTTGCTTCGGAAATGGAGATCTTTTGCTTTCCGTTCGGTTTATCAAAGTAAACACAGAATCATCCCTTCAAAGATTACGGGTGCTTCCCAGCATTCTCTTTCCAGATTAAAGTCTCAAATTTAGTGAATTCTGCGTTTTAAAGTAGAGTGATGTTCATGTTGCTTGCGTTAAATTCACTGCACATTTGTATTTTATAAACGAAATTTAGCGTTAATAATTCCTGAATATTAACCGTCAGCGTAACTCGACCAATGTAAACAATAATCCGCACCATTGTTATCAATGTATTATGAAGAGTGATAAACTTATGCGGTGATAATGAATCAGTGGAAGAAGTTTGAATGTTTTTAATAAACTTTTCTTCCAAAGTATACAATGGATATAGGTTTTTTCTAGATATAAATAAAAAAGGTACAATTTTAAACCTACAAAAATCTCTTTATTTTTAATTAAGACATAGTTTTTTTACGCAGACCTTATCCAAGTTTCTTTGGCCGTTTTCGCGAAAACAAGTGGAAAAAGTTAAAACTATTTGATAAATTAAAAAAAGTTTTGCAGTTCCAGATTCTATTTTTAGGTTCTCTGTGCGTATAAACACACTTGACTCGTGTAAATATATACCTTCATCGCAATCCTAGCCTTTCTGAACTATGACTCTGTATTCACAAGGCATAATTTTATTCGTACACGCTTCATTCGTATCTGCAGTACATCTTCTGGTCATGTTCTTTTACGTGACTAAGAACAAAAAGTTGTACGTAAAGCGCGAGTGCGATATGACTTGTGTTTTAACGTCGACGTCTACGCATTACTGAAAAAACGCTAGGAAACTTACTTCAAAATTTCTTCGCTTTTGCAAAACCCTATCAATAAAACGAGTGTTTATTTATAATTGACAAACGACTTATATACTTTAAAAAGCAGAAACGAGTTAATATTATGGAAGCAGTGACTTATGTGCACGCAGCTAAAAGTCAGCGTAATTAACTTGTGCACAAGAAAAATATTCTTTTTAGATGAAAAGCTTATGCATAAAAATCCGTCTTTACGTAGTTGAAGGAACTTCTCTACAAGTATTCGTAAAGTACGAAAATCAGAAAAAAATCTTTTATTATTTAAGCATGAGGTGAAAACAATTTTTTGATCGCGCATTAATTTTCATCTGAATGCATGAAATTCGGAAAAAGTACAGAAACAGTACAAGGCGTGACATTATTGCCAATATTTATAAATATAAATTAGCTGAAAATGAATATCCGTAAACAATTTCGTGTTTTACTTAATGTTATAGTAGAGCTACATTTTTTAAAGGGAAAAAAATTGAGGTTTATGATCTCGAGAAGGTGAGTTAAATTTTTTTATGAAATTCTCTCGGGCAGAAGAGTATTTATTTATAAGCGATCAAAGATGCCAAAATTTTCGTTTTTCCTTAAGACTTGGTATTACACTTAACCTAGCCTGAAATTTTGCGGTTATTTTAAAGTATTAACAATAATCGATCAAAACTTTCAGGCTTGATTTGATTTCGTGCATATAATTTATTCACAATAAAAAATTAAGCAATTCGGCTTTAAAAAAATACAAAGAATTAAGTTATAAATTATATCCTCGTTTCAATATAGGAAAATTTCTCTATGACAGGTAGAAGTAGAAAATTTGTTAGAAAAATTATAAAAAATTTATGAAATATTTTTCCACTGCATAATTATTATTTTAAGCCTCACGTTTTGTTACAAATAGTCAAAAACTTAATTGAAAATAATGCATAACAAATTTTGATAACCGCCGAGCTCTTAGGAATTTTCCCCTTTCTCTGGTTGGAACGACCGCGACAGGTTTTTTTTTTTTTTCTAAGCCGCAGACATGTCCTGCCTCCTCCGATCTCATTTTTCATTAGCAGTCTCGTTTTGATTGGCTGGTTTTCCTCCTGTTTCGTGTATTGCCCGTGCCGCAACCGACATTCCTTCCTTCTTCCTGTGCTCATATCCGAGACGGAGTTATCTAAGCTTTCTACGAGGCGTAGGCCTTCGAGATGAAACGGAATTAAATTAGCATTTGTCTCCAATCTATCGACTCCCAAAGACTTTTCCCTCGACGTCTGGCGCTCTTTTTCTCTCGAACGCTAGAAATTTTGTATGTTTGGAGGTTTTGACTTGTCTAATGGAACTTTATCGCCACTATAAATTTCGAGATTTCAGCTGACAGACACACCCACCTTCAGTGCGAATTGTCCAGATCAACACATAAATTTTTCTAGTCTGGGAATATATTAAAATACAGCATATCTTAATTGAATTTAAGCCTTTTATCAGCAAAAGTTGCTTGGCACGTATTACTAATTGCCCTTATAATTATTGAAATTAATTACTAGTGAGCTTTTTTATTTTGTATTATAGACAAGCGAAATTACAACTTTTGTTACAAAAATGATTAATTTTCCTACAGAGCTTCAAATTTTTATTTTTATAATTATAACCTAAAAAGGAGAGTTACACTTTTCTTTTTTGCGTTCTTTTTCATTCGTTGTAGGCAAGTTAAAACTTACGCAAAAGAAATAAAAAAAACAAAATTGTTTACACAAGAAGTAATGCAAAATGCAATTATAAAATGATGATAATTGAATTTCTTAAAAATAATTAAAACCAGAACTGACCGATTCGTTTGCTTTCCTTCAGCGTCCGTCAGATTTTTTCCTGAGTTATAACACTTTTTAGCGCAACGCTCCACTTTTTAAATTTCAATGTTGCTCTTTCACCGATCACGCAATTTTTTTCACCCAAAACTCCTGCACTTTCATTTCGTATTCTTGCGCGTTTTCACATTACTCGCTCGAAAATGGAATAGTTGCCGAATACAGACGAAATACATTATGTCCGTCACTCCTTACCTCATGAAAAATCTTCCATAAAAGTGTTTTTCGCAGTACTATGTTATACAATCCTAAAAATACAGATGCTTTAAGCATCGCGGGAAACTGCAGTGCAGTTCTGCCAGCTGTTAAACTCTCCGACGATGCTTCCCAAGTGCATACAACGTCCGTAAGGGTACTAAAGAGTTAAATAGCGCCTTCGTTATTAAGTATGATAAAGTAATTATTATTCGACGCGGGCACAGGCCGTGACTAATTGAATTTTTTTGCACTAAAGCAAATCGCCCAAGTTTATGAACTCTGCGCCAGAAAAAACTGCTCAAGCAGAGTGCAGTTACTTTCTGCATTTGGGAACTGCGTTCATGAACTTTTCTCGCTTTTTAAGCAGCTTCTCTATGTCTGCCTTTATAAATTGCACAATCGCCTTTTCTACGTATATATTTTGATTGATCTTAAAACGTCCATTCGAGAAGAACAATGCACCTGAACATCATTGTTTGCGAGTAGTTGAACAGCCAAATGTTCTACGTGTCGGCGATGGCTACTCTTTTGAGCCTATAATTTAAAATTAAATATATTGTTAGAAAGTATTTGATCGGCGTAATTGTGTTTAAATAATTGAATTCGTCGAGAAAGAGCTTCAACAAAGTGCGAATGGACACGTAATCAAGTAGCCCAGTTCATTTATTCCATTGAATAATTTTGTTACCAAAGTTAAGTGCTTAAAAGAGAAGGACTATAAATTTAGGATTCTCGTATGAAAGAAATATTTAATATTTAATATTTAATATTAAGTTATATATTACATATAAATATATATTAAATAATAATATTTAATATTTAAATATTTCGACTCACTCGATGGGCTTTCTGTTTCTTTTTGGACATCAGAGCAACTATTTTCCTCGGAACGAGTTTCAAAAATATTTAAAAGAAACTAGTGTATAGTTGAGCCGCTGCTTTGTGCCTGAAACATTACATCAGAGTTATAAGCAAGCGTCACTATCTCCAAAGCAGCTGAGAAGATAAGGCGGCACGGCTTCGGAATCCGAGAAGAGCAACGCGAACTGTCGGTCTATACGCTCCGAGAGCCATGTAGAGAGACATTGCTCTCTTTATACAACTAGACGCCGCTTGCGATCGCCGCTTGCGGATCATACTTCAACTCTTGCGCCGCGCGTCCGAGTCCTTGGAGAAAGGCGAGTGCGCGGCCTTGCCGGCTTTCGATGCACTTTCTGTCCCACATAACGCGGGTATATATAAATCCAAGCAGCCGCCACGTGCGTAAGCAGGCCTTTTTCTCTCTCCTCTCCCTTGAGCCCCCGACGCTGACACATATTAGGCAACGGCCGTACCAAATATCGCAAAAAATAATTGCCCTTCCCCGACGGCGGCGGCGACGACGACGACGACGACGACGACGACTGTTTCTCACGGCCCGAAAGCTCCGGGAGAAAATCGATTGCTTTTTCAAATTTAATTAAACTAAACGCCGCAATTCTATTGCCGACTCTTTCTTGATTGCAATTTATGCACCTCTGTTTGCACAATTAAATTTTCCCCATTATCAATGTTAAGAAAAACTCTGCCTCGACTCTAATTTAACCCATTAGCAAATCGTACGGATGACTCAATGCGAAGGAATTAATTAGATTTAATTTCTAAAGTTCTTCAAAAGTGGAAATGGAACTCTTTAATTTAAAATTAAAACTTTTAAATTGTCGTTCGTTGCTTCAATGCTGACAATAAAAATAATTTATAATAGAAATCCGATTACACTAAAATTATGCAACTAAAATATGCGTGTTTACGGCAGCTTGTTAACTGAAGCCATTATATAACTTTATATTTCCGAAAGTCAATGAACTTCTTGGAAAATTTCGAAAAAAAAGAGTAATTTTTCGCGAACATATTGATCCAAACTGTGCCTAATGTCAAGTAATGGAATATTCGGTTTAATGCAGCGGGGAGTCGAGCCAGAAAATCAATTTGGCCCAAGTTTTATGTTTTGCCCTTTAAAAGCCACGTGCGAGTTACTTTGCTAAAAGCACACACTTGCCCTGTTTACAGTGTGCATTAAATTTTAAAAGCCCAGACTACATTGAAAGCTCACACTGCTCGTTGCTGCTGGATTATTCACACGCGGTGAATTAATTTATCTAAAATAACAAATGTCGCAAGCTGTTAAAAGTCTTGCGGCTTATTACTTATACGATTCTGTCTACTTGCACTAGTCATTTGTCCCTTTTGTAAAAGAGTTCTATAAACACCAAATATTGGAAATTAAGAAAAATATTAATTAGTCTTTCCTAAACAAGGGACGTAATTAACGATGATGTGTATTTTATTAGAATATCTGCAGTAAATTGTTTGTTTTCTGTGAAATGTTATAAAATTTTAATTAACTGCACGGAGAAAAATTTTCCGGTAAATTTTACAAATATTACAGGAAATTTTATGAGAAAGTATAGTAATTTAGTCACAATCTAATATACTTCTGTAAATTTTAAAGAGCAGTACGGTCATTTTTACACTAAATCGAAATATTGTGAAAAAAATTTATTTGCTTAATTTATGGAACCCGAAACAAACGGTTATTTCCTTCCTTAAACAATTGGCGATCTGAAAAGTGAAGTCAGTTTATTCGTGATCTGATTGGCGGAAAAATAGTTGACGTGAGAATTCGGTTATGGGACACTGTACGTAAGTGTTCATTTATTTTGCAGTGCTTATAACCACAAAAAAGAAAATAGTACGAATATATTGAAGGATAATATCATTACCGGTTGAATCTTTTATAATGGTTACTTTTTGCTATCCAACTATCGGTACTATTTTGCGAGCAGTCCAACTATTGGGTTCTTTACCTTATTTAACTTAATTTGAGCTAATAAAACGAGTTATTTAAGATCGAAGCTAATTTGGAGCTCAACACAATACTACTTAAATTTGATATTTATAGAATTCTATATTATCTTGTTGCTGCCGTAAAAAAATCGATTTGCAGAAGCATATTTCGTTATAAACTGAATTTAATTTCATTGTTCGTTAAAAAAAGATGCTATCACGGCACTATTACTATTAAGAACCTTAATATATTTACCATAATAAAGAAAAATAATGATTTCCCCGGAAAAGCATATCGAAATAAAAGCGCTGAAATCTATTTATCCGTCCGGCAATGAATTCGGAGCACGTCGGCACCAGGAACAAACGCGCATGCACAAGAGGTTCGGCCTTGCTCGAGAGCTCTGAAATTCGTGTCCTCGCGGTGTGCGCATCCCGGCGCCGCGGCGAATTAAAATTTCCATCGCGTTGTCGCGAGTTCCCTGGGCGATGGTCGGCGAGCTGCTTTCCGTAACCGTGAGCTAAAAAAATATTCAGTCGTAAAGATGCTCCCTAGATTTTCCACTTGAACTCGTTCTCGAAAAAAAAAAATCGCGCTTTTTAATGGATTTGCAAGTCGAGCGAGAGTGAGAGTGATTAATCGCCGGTAACTGGACTTTAATTGAAACGCTGATTTATCTTGCATGCGAGATGAAAATATCATTTATTTCAGTGATGCAAGCGCCGCTCTTGTTTTTCATTAATGTCGTTAAAAAGTGTTGGAGCGGCATACTTGACCGAGTTTTACGGCTTGAGTAAAGAATGCATGGGCAATTTTTATAACGGGCTTTTAAAAATAACGTCTCCGACGTTTTTGACGTTTGCTTTCTCACCGGGAATGCTGAGATAATCCGCGGCAAAACGAATTTTTTCAACATTTAAGTTTCTTTACGTAAATTATAGATATAATTTTTGTTAAAGATTTAAGTGGACGTGGAAACTATCAATTTCTTTTTTAAAATTAGTTCCGCTGCTTTGATGTTCGATAGTGATATCCTAATAACAAATATTTTTCTGAACGCAGTTATATCAAAAAATGATTTCTGAAAATACATTTTTTATATGAATTTTGTGGGTTTTTCGACCCCTCTTTGGAACTGCTTTTACGCGGCAAAAAATAAACGGCTGATTTAGTGTTTACAAAAACTACTTACATTAGTCATTTTCGGAAACCGATAAAAAATTCTGTAGTGGCAGCTATTGTTACCTTCAGAAGGAGGCAGAAGGTATGAAAATTTCTTCTAGCCTTCTGGGGACGCAAATTCTTCCTCCTCCTTTGAAGCAGAACGGAAACCCAGCATAAAGAAATGCTATATTAACCTTTTGAAAACAGGAAATATAGTTTTTTATTTTTCGCGCGTTACAATGCTTTTTTTTTGCAATGCTTTGCTAATTTTGCTATAATAATAAAAAAAAAAATAATATTCCAAGAAAATTTCCTTTTTCTCATAATTCATGTTGATCATAAATAAATGAAAAGCTGAAAATAATTGAAAATTGGCAAGAACGCTCAACGTTTTCAACGGGAACCTTTGGGGAACAACAGTCAAAGCCGCGCGACGAAAACTTAAAAGAGCCTTTATTTTTCATCGCTTTGAATTCACAATTCAAAAGTTTCCTACTCCAGCCCTCTTAAAAAATTGAATAGCAGACCCACTTTCGTTGTAGTCGCGATACGCTTTAAATCGTCGGCTACGTTTATCGATCAGGCCGTAACGGCGCGTCGATACATCGCCGATAAAAATCAAACGAAAGAGGGGTGACTAGCTGCGCATCCGTAAAATGGTCCGTCGCCTCGCCACTCTCCGGCGGCGAATTTTACGAGTCGTTCCTCTCAGCTGACGCCTTGGAGACACGACGTACCGATACCTCTGAATTTTGCACAGCAGAGGACAACCAGTCCCGGAAGTAACCGCCCGCGGGGATCGTTGGTATCCCCGACCGCCGTATATTTGCCGAAAGATTTTTACGGGTCGAAGATTTGTTTTTCCTTAGCCTTCCTCTTCCGAGTTCCGGATATCGGGATATATCGGAGAGAACGTTTTTTTTTTATTCAATTTCATGTGCATCGTATTTTCGAGCGATATTGTATGATATTTTTAGAAGGTTGGGATGGGTAAACGGAATATTACAGGTACCTATGAGCTTTAATAAAACTTCGTGCAAGTAAAAGGCTGCGGTGCGTTTTTTTCCAAATGTTATTTAATCACTGATATCTAGAATTCTTAAAACTGCACATGGTATAAAAGGCAAATTGAATTTTGCTATTTGCGAACATTTATTTCAGGTTACAATAAATATATCCAAGTCCTTGAAAGAAGATCCGATTGTTTATTTTTGTAGCAATCAATTGCCTCGATTTAATTGAAATTGGAAAAATCGTTATTCTGAAAAGTAAATTTACTCAAACACATCTACCGATCGGTGAATACAATTATTGAATGTGCTGAGGAAAGAATTTCAAACAGGATTGGTAAAGCAAAGCTCCTTGGCCAATAGTCTTATCAATATCACTTCACGGGCGGCTACGCAGACGACCTAGAATCTTGAGAAAATCGCAAATTCCTCGAGTGTTCGATAACAAGCTTTTCACAATGGAAAAATCGTTTCAAATATATAGCACCTTAAAAAAGACTGTTTTAGGGATTTGGGTTTTTTTGCATCACGTTATTTGAAATAGTTAATATTGATTGTTTTTATCCATATTTTTTTAAAGTAAGTAATGAAAAAAATTAATTAAATATAAAATAAAAAAATAACTCGTGCAGTAAAAAGAGCATGTAATTCATTCAAAGTGTTTTTATTCGTATAAAGCGTATTTATTCCTTTTAAGAAAATGGTGTTAATAAAGCAATATACCTCTTTTGGAACTTACAGCAAGAACATTTAACAAACTTTTATTACAGTTAAAGTTTTTCAGTTTTCTTACTTTGAACGGATAAATATCAAAGTATGAAATACGAATCTTTTTTACAGTGTTCACAGTTTGTGTTTCTTCCGCACAAAATATTAAACCATATATTTTTAAGCCTTTTATAAATTAAATCACCTATTAATAAGAAGAAAAATACTTGCAAGTGGCATTTTTTATAAATGCAATTTTGTTCTACTTACTTAAGTTTCTTTATCGAAAGCTTTTGCTCTAAACAACTGTGGATTTAATCTGATCATTTCCGGCGATGATACGTGTTATTTTGATATTTCGTCCGGAACCCTGAACGAAACCTGCTAATACGAGCACGTGTGTCGCTGAAACGGTCGATTATTCGGTAGCTCGATGCTTAGTCAGCTTGAGTCTTGTGGTTTGAGGGGTTAGTCACTGCTGTAATTTAGTACCCTCTATACGGCCAGTCTGCAGACTCGAAGAATCGCTGGAAAACCTTTTATACATGTTTTTTTTTTATCTTTTGTAATCCGCAAATGCCCAAGTTATTACGAGTATACTTTGATATTTAAAAAAAACGCGGTAATTTATTTTACCAAGTTATACTTGGAATTTTTTTCATTCACGGAAACTAGAATTCAGATATTTTTTGCGTTTTTATACTCTTATATACTACGAATGACGCTTCCTCTCTATAGATTAAGCAGCAAGTTGATTATAAAGTTTGTTAATTGCACTGCAGAGTCGGGTGCTATTGAATAAAGTCTATATAATTAAATAAGAATGGTATAATTAAGTTAATGTAAGTGAAGGACCAAGTGTAAAATAAAATAAATTAAAAATAAAGTTAAAAAATGTAGACAAAGTCATGTAAACGTACGTGTACATATATATCTCCAAGCTCAATAATAATTGTTGTGTCACAGAAACCAGAAACCAGCGACCGATGTTCGAGTGGTATCGAATGACGATGCATGAAGAATCCTCAATCGAGTGAAAACACCGCCCTCGTTGTGGTAGTAAAATAAAGTTACAAAATGCAAAGTACCCGCGAGCCAATACACATACACATTTCCTTTAATTAGCTTCCTCTTTTAATCGGATTACAAATGATTCTAAAGATAAATAATTTTTTAAATAGGACAGTAATGCATATTTCTTTACCCTTGACTATTAGACAATTTTTTATTTTATAAATCATTCTATTTCAGTAAAGGTTAAAGCAAGTAATCTAACGCTTTTAAGCATGCATATGTCAATAATTGCAACCTTCCAAATGATTTTATTTTAGAATAAATTAAAAAATTCAGTTATAAACATTAAACGAATAAAATAAGGAAGAAACTAAGAGACACAAAAAGTATATTATTCAACGTAAAAATGGAATAATACGTTCATTGCATAAAATATTTTAAAAAATAACAAAATTGAATATTAATTTTACAGAAACTGTTAGTCTATTATAAAGTAAAATTTTTCATTATTACAAACATAGATCTTATTTATTTTAATGAACTTTTATTTTATTAAAATTTAAGATGGAACGTTGATATGAAAGTTTGATTCACGGCTGATAGCAACAACTCTAATCCTTCCGCATAAAACGAAATTACGATTCAGAGCAGAACTTGGTCAATGCGGAGGAGTATTTCCATACGGCTTCTACCTTATAACCCACATAAAGTTCCCGAGTCTATCACTTGCCGCTTTCGTTTCGCATATCTCGCCAAACTTCCTTACGGCTATGCAGGCAAACACGGTGCCGTTTGTCAAGCGGAAAAAAATACCGGTGCAGTCATCTCGCACTTTTGAATCGGAAGCCGATGTAATTCTCATTCCAATTCGAGACTCGCGCCGTAAATAATAAACTTTTCTCGCGGTAGATTGAATTTATACTTGCAGAACGCTTACTTCTCGTTCCCTAGTTTTTTTCGCTATATTAAGGCTCGCTACGTAATTTGATTAATAAAAGCGGCGTTTCACCTTTTCCAACGTTAGAGATTGGAAAAGACGTCGAATAATTTATCATGTCAATTCAAAATCTTGCTTTTGAAGCAATGGACGGAGCACTGTGCAATAAATTGTCCCATTTAAAGCCAAATCTGTTTTAGTTTAAGGTAATACTGTCGCTACAGAATAACCGTTCAGATTTTGATGGGATTGGACATACTTATACATTTTGTTCTAAAAGTGACTCAAAAAAATGTTTGTGAGGCATTTTAATTTTCACTCGTTTAACACGGCTGTTATGGGAAGTCACCTTCTAAATTATATTACACAAAAACAACCGTTCAAATTTTTATCAAACTTTTTTCACTGAATACAGCGATCTTAATGAACATTTTAAGACCTTGAACGCTTCAATTGATTGCCTCTAAAGATTCATTTAAGTTCATTTAAGAATTATCTAATAATTTTTACCCGTGTTTGTATATCTATATATACAGCGACCGCTCGTAGTTTGTTTACATCCTTGCAGGCGCTGCGTATCTATATTTATAAAACGTACTATACCTGCCTTCAAAACGTACTATAGCTGCCAACAGAACTACGTTAAGAAATATTTTTTTTTTTTTTTTTTAAATAAATACGCACTGAAAAAATAAATTTGTTCAATCAGAATGAATACCGCACTTCGCTAGAGGACGACTCGCGTCGGCCTCTCAATCATTAACAATAGGAAATCGCATCTCTCTCTCTCTCTCTCTCTCTCTCTCTCTCGCGGCAAACAACTTGCCGATCAACTGGCGTTCGTTCGAAATTCCCGTACGGGAGATACGCGCTTGACGGGGCATTTGCCGGCGGGGACGCAGAAATGGGCGCGGCGCTAAGGTAATATCGAACCGGCGGTGGTGGTGGTGGCGGCGGTGGTGCGAAAGAGCGTTAATTCAGTCAACCCGCCTTCACGCCGAGCGCTATCCCGCAGCCGATAATATCGTTTTACCCCTTTGCGAAATTCAGTTACGCGCCGCGGAGTCCCTTCTCTCCATTTCTTTTGCCGTCGTGCGCCGCTCGGAGGATGGGGGGGCAGAATCGATAGCGCCCGGCCCACTCCTTCTCTTTTTTTTTTTGGCGTGCGCCGTCGATCCTTAATTGCTCCGACGAGGGCGCCAGTTAGGATTCTGCTTTCTGCTTTTGCGGTCGACGTCGAATTTTTATTTTGCGATCCGTCGGTTTTGCAGCGAGCTACGAAGGGAATTTGGATGGTTGCAGCGGAAATCATTCGCTCGGTTTGGCTGATTAGGAGATCCGGAATTTGGGTTGTTTATTTTTCGCGAATGCACGCAGAAATTTCGAGCGTCCGCGTGACGTTCGCGCGACACTCGCGTTATATTTAAAAATATTTGACTTTCTCGTGTAGACGGAGATAAATCGCACCTTTTAATACCGCTTTCGAAGAAGAAAAATGACAAAGCATAGGTTTACAGCTTCTCTTATACATCTTTGGTTCATCGCTTCTTATTCGTAATTATATTAAATATTAGGGCTACTTTAAAAAAGCGTTCATGCGCGCTTATCAATTACGATTGCACGCGAATCGCTGCAGATTAAACTGAAAATTAACTTCCAAGCGACAAGCCATCGCTCACAAAGAGCCTAGAAAAATTGGACGGCGAGGGCACGTGAGAAAGTCATTACTGCGTGAATGGTCAACGACGTCAACCGCAGATAAGTTGACGTAGACCTGCGACCTGGAACGTATAAAAGCGGCCGCTCGCTCAAAAATCTTATCGCTTATAAAATCGAAAAGAAATTCCCTCCCCGTCGCAGAGGCGATTTGGCTCCGGTCGACGACTCGTTGGCAATCGCCTTGCAATGGACGGCTTCTCAAAATATTCGACAAATCCTCTCGTATTTGTCTCCTCGCGAGGGTTCGATATGGCGGGGGGAGGAGGCGCTCGTAAATGTGTTTACGCATCGCGGGGGCGGAAAATACTCGAGGCAGAGAGCCAATCTGCCTTTCGCTTTTCTTTTTTTTTTTCTCTTTTTTTTTGCGGCTGCAATCCTGCAATAATTCCTTTCTTCTTTTATCGCTGGTGGAAGACCGACACTTTTATCCGGCACGCCAAATAAGATCTCTCTGATGCTTCGCCTCGAACTTTGATTCTTTAAGCTTTGTGCGCTCGAGTTATGAATAGCTTTTCGTTTTGATTGAAGACCAAATTGAAATCCTTTGCGAATTACAATTTCAGGAAACCTTTATATCACGTTGCATTGTCTTCAATGTAAACTGCCGTGTCAAAGAACGAATTAACAAATGTTAAATTAATGCAGCTGTAGCTTTACTGTCAAACAATTGTAAACTTAGATTACAGTATTCTATAATGAAATTCTATTCATTAAATTTCACTTCTACTTCAATTTCAGCGCCCAACCCAAACCAGCTCAGAATGAGAATAAACCTGAATTCTTTTAATCAGCACTTGAAGACAAGCCTATATTAACAGATTATTTATCTAAGTAAAGTAAAGCGTTTCAGTATAGTGTAAGCGCTGTTGTTACACGATTGGCAGAATGGCTTTTCAGAGCGTCGAGCGGTACGACAAAGCGAATCTCGTTATCGATCCCGCCGAAAAGTGTCCGGGCATGAATAAAAGAACGTCAAAAAAGAGAGAATACTCTAGACTGTCGATGATTCCACGGGATTTTCCCCGGACTTCCATCTCTCTCTCTCTCTCTCTCTCTCTCTCTCTCTCTCTCTCTCTCTCTCTTTTTCTCTATGTACATAAAATGTAATCGCCGGCAAGGAAAGTTTCGCTCGGTCGCAGCGTCCCTTCCCCCGAGGAATACGACGCTTCTGCATCTAAACGCATTTATAACGCTTGAATGAGCCAATTGGATACGTCACGAATGTCAGTGTAAAGGGCGCTTTTACGAAATTATAAAATTTTACGTTGGCAAATGCGTGCATTCAGCTCTTTGATTTTTCGGTAATTCGATGTAAAAATTAACTTTCAATTAATTAAAATGCAATTAAAATGTTGCGAAATATTACTATGGAATTCGAACGCGCGCTTATTAAAGAACATTTAAATAAAAAATGACCGAGGTATATGTATTTTATCCAAATTAATTTGTCCCATACCCCCGTTTACGCTTGATCCTAAAAAGAACATCGAGTTAAAAAAGCGTATCTCTTCTCCTGGGACAATCGAGTTTTTCGCACACGCAGACTCAGTTTTCGAAAATGTAGGTGACCCGCGCAAGCCGTCAAATCTTTTTCAAAAAAAGGCTCTGCATCGCTTGAGGCGGCGCATCGGCCTCGGAGGACGCGCCCCACGCACTCGGACAAATTTACATTTCCCATCAGATTTCGACCTGCTCTCTCCTCAGGATCGCAGCCTGCTGCTCGCGCTCTCCCCCTCCCCGGACCGTTGAATATCCGCGGTCCCTGTGCACGAAAGAGCGCGTGCTGTTGTTTTGCCAAGTGTAGGCGGGGTTCGTATCGATTTTGCCTGGCTGTCGCGAGAGAGAGAGCCAGTCGCATGCGAAAGGAACGGAAGGACGCGTTATATGTACCACGGAAAAGAAAGGGCTCTAACGTACTTTGCTCCGGCGAAGATACGACGTCCTCGGCGGGCAGAGGAGAATCGAGTCGAGAGCATTAGGAAACCAATGAGATTTGTGGTTCTGGCTCTAAGAACTCGACTTTATTAAGCATCGATATAGCTGCGAGTGCGGATTCTGGAAACTGCGCGCTTTTTCCACTTTTCCGACCCTTTTCTCGACAAATGCCCTACTTCGAGCCAATGCGTCAGATTTAAAATAGCTGTTTTTCTAGCAATTATTTTTTAATTCTGTTTAAAAAAAAAGTTAGTTATTAAACTCGAGGGCATGAAATGTAAGAGATAGCAATATTTTCTAATTCAAACACTAGGAAAACATGATTCGGAGAAAAATGTAGAGATAGGAATTTTCTCCGTTCAGTGGGCGGGATTTTATCTGATTTTCTCCGCGCCACCTATACACTGAGAGAAAAGTTTAGTCAAAATTATCATACTACCTAGTAAAGCCACCACAAACTGTCAAAACCAAAAAATTTATACTTTATAAAAAAATCTATACTTTATAGGAGATTTACCAGACAGTATAGTAAAATTTCTTACAAAGTATAGTAATTTTTATTGTTTTGACAGTCTGTGGTGGCTTTACTGAACAGCATGGTAATTTTTACAAGATTATTTGTAATTTTTACTATATTTCCTCTCAGTGTATGTATAAGTAATTTTAATAAATTTTCATTTATTTGTAATGTCAGATTGAAAAATTGCTTGCCTTTTAATCAGGTGTAAAAGCCCAATTCGATTTCTCAGGGCAATATGCTGGAAAATATTTAATCTTCCTCTGCTCTTGAAACAGGAAGTATTTCGAAGCTTGCAATTCCATTTGCATTATGAACATCGGAAACAATACTCCCCATAGCAGTAATATTCTCAATCTTTCTCCAAAGCTCGGTCTCATAGAAAGTCCACATATTGTTGCTTTAATCCATCCATAAAGATCAGGGCTGAACTCTTAATGAAATCGAGCATCTGTTCTCCGAGTCGAAAATTACTTCCTTTTCTCGCTCGCGGTACCGTAGGACAAAGCCATTTCCAGGAGCTCGGAGGCTCATTTCTTAATCTGGCTGAGAAGCAGGACACCGCCGAAGTACATGAAAATATTGCGAGCAGCAAGAGTGCATTTCCAAGGGCGGCTCGACATACATATATCTATTAATATATTCGTCTCGCGGTGACTCGCCTCTGTTTCTTCGAGCTTTCGAGCCCCTCGAGGGTAACAATGAGATTGCAAGCTTTTTTTATTTATGGCGGCTGATTATCTTCCCCTGGCAAGAGCTGGGAATCATCCTCTTCGAAGATTTAGGTTGCGAGCGCTAGACGTGAAATTTTTAATATTCTTACAGAGAGACATCAAAAGAACGGATTGAACCAGGAAAAAGATCTTTCGCTGGCCTTATTTTTTCGATTCCCTCAACTGCAAGCTTCTCAGAAATTCGTGCTTCAATACAAATAGTTTGCTGTTACTGATTTAACTACTTTTTGATTCGAAACAAGTTTAAGTAAATTTATATAATTCTATAATATACTCGTATGTTTTCACAAAATCGCCAATTGCCCTCTTTTATCAAAGACTATCTCTGAAGCAAGAGAAAAATGCAGTTCCCCCGGCGGCAGTTAGCGGCCGGTTATTTCCGTTCGCCGGCGTTATTTGCGAAGGTACTTAAGTCAAGTCTGCGTGGTGCTGCGCCCAAAACACGAGACCTAAGCAGCGAGCAATTTGGTTTACGAGTTATCTGACCCTCGCGCGCACGCTAAATTTAATTCTGAGCCGAAACAGCTGGAAACCATAGAGATAATTAAAGCTGTTTCTATAATCCTCTGTCATCGGCTGCTTCGTCTTATTTCAAGTTCTTTAACAACTTTTTATTTCTACAATTAATTATTATAGAAGATTGAACGGAGCGAACCATTGATTTTTCTTAGATTTCAGCTAAGTGCGCGTAACAGCTTTGAAAGATCAAATATTGAACTGAGTCAACGTGGCTTTCTTCGTAATTTTGTCACAAAATCCGAAAAAAGTGTTTCCCTTGGTAGAAAAGAAGCTTCAAAATACACGTCTGATTAAAAGCGTAGGCTTGTGCATATATAAAGACGACTCGAAGAATCGATTCGCATATATAGGGAGATGAGTGGGAAAGAGCATCGGACGTTAAAACGGAAGATCTCTGCAGTTTTCATTCTCGTTGCACTTTTTTAGACTTTATCCGCAAAAAATAAAAATATATATATACGTCACGTTATTGCAGGATATATAAAAGGATTTTTTTCAAAGAATTGAAGTTTCGATAACGTTTGTTTATTTTGTTTTTTTTAATAGAAAAGTTACTTTTTTCTTTTCTTTTCTATCACCATGGGACGCGAGAGTGCATATAAAATCGCAATTTCCTATATTAATAGGTTTTCAGTTGTGTTATAAAATCAGTTTTAAAGAGCAGTCAAAATAATATTTATTCGCCACTCAACTCTTCATAATGTGCTTAGGATCAGCCCTGAGTGCTAGATTGTTTTCGGCAATGCCCGATCTGACTTCGGTCATTTTGCATAATCAGAGCTGAGGTTACTTCATCTCGCGGACGTTTAGTCGATATTGGCAAGCAGTCGGCGGGTTTCCCCCATACTTGATATAACTGCGGACTTGTCCGATTCTTTCTTCTTGAAATTTTGGAGCTTTAGTTCTGTCTGTGAAGCTCTTGAAGCTTGGACTACTTCTAAGTTCTCATTTGTCTTTAACAACGAAACTGTTTGAACCCAAGGGACCACTTTATAGTTTCCCTGATGGAGGTAGGGGGCTTCAATCTATCTCCGAAGCTTTTAACGCCTCCATAATATTGACACTTTAGGTATATATAGGATAACTTTGGTGCGTTTGTAATAATGTTTGTAAGCCGCTAAAAGTGAATCTTGAAACGAAATAATCTGTTAGCTAAAGAGCTTTCTTGGATTTGAAAGAAATCCTCTTGCCCGTGTAAGCAGCGATAATCTTCTTTTAAAAAATCTGCTGATGTATTCTTTCATGTAAGAGCTGTGTAATTAACTTTTTCTTACAAGAGCTTATAAAAATTGAGCATTTCCACTGGGCGATTTACCAGTAATTTTTACTCTTTATTTGCTCATTACTCTTTCTTTATTTATTTACTTTTCGTCAGTTTGAACTAAATAAACCTTTTTTCTGCCAAACAAAGACAATGTAATAAAAATATGTTACTTGTACTTAATTAAAAATTATTAAGCTGGTTAAACTGTAAGTGTCGAGTAAATATAAAAAATACTGTGAAAAAGTAAAAACAAAACTACAACAAGAAAATCTAATTGAAGAGTATAACAAGATAAATATGGACGTTGTAATGCTTCAACATCTGCAAGTCTCTATAGAAGACTGATTTAGTTATTTTTTTAGGACAATTGTTTAAAATACATATTTTTTAACCAATGAAAATCTATTTAATTGGTTATCATACACATGTATAAAAATTTTCAACAATGAACATGTATTATTTAATTATTTAAAATTTTTTAACTAAAAGAGACGATCAGCCTTTTGTATTCCAAGTAAAAAAGCGATACATTCACCTTAAGCCACCGTCAACTCCAATTCGCGTACACTTTCCGCGTTTAATCGGGTTCTCTTTTAATCTAATAATATGTCTATTATTTGTAACATCGATCTTTAATTTTCGATAACAATGCTTGACTATATTTGAGTGTTTCACGTTTTAGCCTCAATGATTTTATAAACCAATTTAGTATCCAACAAAAGCAAATATTAAACTGGAAGAGTTTATAAGACGTCAATTTGGAAATTTGAAAATTATAAGTAGTTTCAATAACGTTAAAGATTATAATTACAGTTGTTTATATCTTTGAAATGTTTTTTGTTATTAATCTCATATTAAATTATTATTATTATGAAATATTTCGTAGAAAATATTACTCAAACTTAAGTGGATGAACTTAAAAAAAAATACCATCATCCTGACAGGTAAAATGTTATTTAGCTTAATTCGTTCTTCACAATGCAAATGTGCTATGAAGGCATTGCTGAGAAGTACAAATCTGGCATTTGCAAAAGAAAGTGACAGATAACCGGCTAATCCTTGACTCTCATACCTCCTGGCGACTTTAATTTTTCTTCTATCCTTTTGAATTTTGAATTATTGTGCTTATTTCACGGTGAATTCAAGCTTTCAGCAGAATTATTAACAAACGAATCATGTAAATAATCTAAATTGCTTTTAAGCTTTATAATCTACTTAACTCTTTCTAAAAAGAGAAATCTGGACTCATTAAAATCAGCTTGATAGAGCAAACAATCTCTTCAGAGGACATTAATATAATTTCGCCGTAATATTTTATGAGCGATGTGCAGTGAACGCCGAGATACATTAAACTCAACTAAACAGTCAATTTAAAAATCAGAATTTAAGGTAGTTCTAGTGGTTAGACAATTAACGACAAGAATGAGATGAAACTTTAGAAAATAATACATTAGTTTATAAAAAAGCTGTAGTTAAAATTTCAAAAACGTTCACAGCTTCTAAGGCGAAAAATAAATGTTTCAATTTTTAGCGATTTAACACGGGCTCTTATGCGGAATG
>UCOM01001075.1:0-51078 GCA_900474385.1 Ormyrus pomaceus
GGCCAATAAAACTAGCTTGGAAATGCTGGAAAACTAGCGGAAAAATAGCAATTGGAGACTTCATTCCATTTTTAATGCCTGAAAAACATTGGAAAAAACGTTACATTAATGGGCGAAAAATCGACACATTTTTACTCCTTTTCTGGCCGATAACTACTCTGGTCATTAACAACTTCAAAAACTTGGCCATTAACTACTTCAAAAATGTTTTCAGTCTCTACTAGGGCTGTAGTTGAGAAGTTATAAGTGATTAAACAAAAATCGATTTTTCTTAGATTTTCGCTAAAAGAGCACATAAGTTTTGAAAAATCGAGCGTTAGGCCGGACGGATGCGGCTTACTTCATATTTTAACATTACAAAAAGTACTCAGTTTCAGGAAAATCCATTACCCAAAATGTCGTACACTCTCCCTTGTAAGTTTTTGCCCTTGTAGAAATTTGAGGATACATACCAGCGACTTCTTCTTAACTCTATAAATTAACCAGTTTAACCGCTCATTTCAATAATTTTTGGCCAATTTATGCACGTCACACGAAATTGTCTAAAAATCGAAAACACTTCTACCAGGGAGTGATTGCACTTATTCTTAGCATACAAATACCATTCTCTTCATATAATAATTTAGTAATATTTTTTAATCGATCATTTAGTGGTGATATACGTTTCTTTGGCGTGTAATTATTGCAATATTTAAAAAATTAAAATATATCAAAATTCATTGTACGCGCTTTACTAAAACAAAAGATTGGCTATATTTCTCTACGAAAATTTAAACTTCACATACTTAAACTAAGTCTGGAGATACAAGATTTCATTGAGAAGTAACGTACTTCTTTATCAATAAAAATTGCACGATTAAGCTTTCTTTTAAAATCTGCAGTCTTGGATATAGATTAATAATTATTGATGTAAAAAATTAAGCGTCAAGTGTTATAAGAAGATTAACGATTAACGTGAATACTTGGCAATAATCTTTTCAAAATAATAATATGATTGATGATTGTATTAAGCATAATTTTAAATATAACCAGTATAATAAATATGTATTAAAATAAACATGGTAAATAAACCATATCAAATGTTTTTACACGAAAAATGCCTATTTTTAAATCGTAGGTATAGTTTCATCTCAAAAATCTGAAAACGGAAAATAAACAAAAGCCCAACTGCAAAATTCGAAAAAACTAATGAAAAGCTTACTATCCGATTCCCCAAAAATTCTAAAAATCATCCATCGCGATGCCCATCTCTTCGGCGTCAAATCCACGTCGAAAGGCACCCCCATCTTTGAAAAATGGCGCTCGAGCTTGAGCCTCATCCGATCGGCGGCGGGATCGTTTCCACCCCGAGTCGAGCCCGGGGCTGCATAGCAGGAGAGAGAGGAAGAGAGAGAGAGAGAAGGGCGCTCACCTTGTGCAGGAAGTTCAATGCTTGCAAGGAGCCCCAGCTTGCAGCGGCTGCCCCCGCTTGGAGTCTTTCCGCGCTTTTCACGCACGCGTGATCGCCGCGCGCGCACCGCCACCTCCTCCTACTGCGGAGCCGCGGGCGTATATAGAGCGGAGAGTGCAGCGAATTAGCGGCCGCAAAGTCTCCGGGTGATTCGCGACTCGGCCGCCGCGAGGCAGATCGGAGGGCTCGGACTCTTGGATATATCTTAGATTTTTTTAGGCTGCCCTATGATTTTTTAAGAATGGGATTATTACTTCGGATGCAACAGTTTAGCTGTGAAGCTCTGAAGGGATTGCAAAGGTTTTAGTACAAAATTTAAGATATTTCTTTATAGTTCATGAGATAATATTCAAATTTCAATCCTATTTTCCACGTTTTTAATGAAAATTTAACGTCGGCCAACTTGCCCCACACCCTCGACCAATGTGCCCCGTATGCGGGGCAGGTTGGCCTAAAATTTTGTTGCATAAAAATCGTTTATAACTTTTTTGTATATTATCTAATTCTCTTGTAAAAAATCATGAATATATTATGGATATAGTACTTTCAGATGGTACTTCTTTTTTTTCATCAAATGCATTATACTTCAGAAAAAAAGTGTAAAAACTCGGCCACATAGCCCCGGTCTCCCCTATTCGTGGAATAATCTACCAAATTATACAATAATCTACACTGTGAATGTGATGTAGATGTGATTCGATCATATTGATACACGATTGATTCGATAGTTGCACACCATAAGTAAACGTAAAGCAGCACAGAATTTCATTGATACCTCTTACCTTTATAGTTCCTGAGATAATATTCAATTTGAAGGGTTTAGATTTCTTTTTAAATCTGATCAACTATCAAAATGCAGCAAGTTTTGTATAATATATATAACGATGCATGAAGCGTTGTGATTCATTTTTATAAGTTCAATTTTTTGGAAAACACAAGTTAAAGTAGTATAAAATCAAAACAAACAATTAGAAAAATAATTCATCGCGAATACAGCCTTAAAATTTTCGGATTTGCTTCAATATTAAATCATTTTTTTATCCAAAAAATGCTTACCTATTCATTTTAAATAGCTAAGAATAAAATAAAAAAACAAATCCTTTTTCAAAAAAATGGCTTTTAAGCAAATACGTTGAAGAACTAATAACTAAAACATATTTTTCTTGAAAATGACAATATTTTTGAACGCATACAATGAAATGATTATCGAGAAAAGTTCTGCTTTATAAAAACAAATTTCGTTTTTCAAAATGTACGGGAAAAATGGTTCACCACTTTGCGCTGGAAAAGTACTCGAACAAATAGCTCTTACACTTTTTTACGTAAAGAATTTTTGATAGGAGTAAAAAGCCGATTAACCTTTCCAAAAGTCAGTTTATTATCAGGAAAAACGCTGACCGATTTAAGCAACACGATAAACCGATTCAACAAAACGAATTACAATGTCAGCACGAAGCAGCTTAACACTTTTCAGACAGGTTTTCGTGGAACGGTAATTCCATTTTCTACAAAGTATCAAATAACGGGCCAATTATTACGTTCGCCTGTCTTACCGCAGAAAATGCCGCATTCTGTTTCCATTCTTCAACGTCAGCCCCAGAAAAATCGCCTAAAAGGCACAAACGAGAGCCCATTCCGCAGCGCGATAAGCAAATGAAGACTCGTCCTCTCCTCTTCGTCAGTCCCCAGATTCGTATCTCCGAATGTCGCGAGCTTTACCTGCCCAGCCGACTCTTCCCCCTCCTCTCTCTCTCTCTCTCTCTCTCGATCGCAATATATCTTGAGGATCATTGGCGATCCTTTCCCAGATAGAGAGGCGCTCAGGTCAAGTCCGCCAGCTGAGATCCCGTTAAGGCCAGATCCCTTTTGCGCTCCTTTATTTTATTCGCTGTACTCGACACCTCGTCGGAAAATACGAGGCGGCTCGGGTTTGTTTGCCGCTTCCTCGTGGCATTGCGAGAGGCTAAGCGAAGCTCGACCGAGAGATAAGATTTCAAACGCCTTATCGCGAGTGTTTACGGAACGCTGATGATTGTTTTGGTTCGGGTAACGAAACGTTTACGCTTCCGAGATATAATGAGCCGCGGAATGCACGCCGGTGAATGTTCTCAAGAGGTGTGGGTGGCTTTTTTTTCTACTCGAGACTGGACTGATCAGCGATCAAATTTGAATTCTTTTTTTTTAGGTTCTTTAGCAGCTTTTTACATTACGGCTATTTCTTCAGAAGTTGAAATAGCCACAGAAATGAAGAAATATACCTATGAGAGTTGACGATAAAAGGAAAATGTTTGATCTTTTAAAAAGGTCAAGAAAGATGAAGGCGACTTTGAAATTTCACAAAAAGTGTTTACAAACTTCGAAGTTGGAAACAGGTTTTTGCACAATGAATGAGTAGCAATACCAAAACTTTATTATTCAATAATTTATTAATTTACTGTAAATTATAAAAATTAAATTGGTGGACATTTAATACTGTATAGGAAATTTACGCGGATAATTATGTTTTTTTATCACACATTTTATATACAACGTTTATTTAATTAATGAAATTTATAATATGGGCTTCGTTCTAAATTTAAACTTATGTTTTCGCGATAATGACTCATTAAACGTAATAATATAGTTTATTATGACTAAAAATGAACTTTCCTGGTGGAGAAAAACGCGCTGCTTACGTACGAATCATTCGGTAAACATTTTATCTTTCTAGATTGCATTTATCTAGCATTTAATTGCGGTTTTTCGTGAACATTAAGCTCGGAGAGCTCATGGCATTGCGTGAATCAGAAGGCGATAAAATTATCAACGCCTCCGAAAGGTTGTCAAGTGTCATGGAAATTAAGTAATCTAGAGGAGAGTGCAATATTCTATGCTAATACAACGATATATTTACAGACAATCGTGCGAATAAACTTAATTTTTTACGACAGTATTGTGCAACCTCCGATCGGGCATAGAAAAAGCTGCTGTTTTTACTGGCACAATCTTTGATTAATGAAGCTGCCAAGCTCTCAACTCGCTAGCAACAAAGCGCGATGATTCACCGAAAGATTTATCATTTAACCTTTACACCGGGAAGAAATGTGCAACGTAAAAACGGCCCTCGAGAGCCGCATAAATGAAAATCGATCGCGACATTCGCGACAATCGGCCAGAGTCGAAAGAAAGAAAAGGCCTTCGGATCGCTAATAAACGGCGTCCTCCGGCGGCGCTAACTAAAAACGCTAACCAGAAGTCGAGCGAGCTCCTCGGGCTCCATGCTCCCCTGTTCCACAAGTGTAACAGAACATTAAATATATACGGGCTCTCTCTCTCGGGCGTTTTTTCCCTCCTCTCTCCCGGCCTCCCGTCCCGAATCTGCGGCCGATCGGCAGCTTCCCGTTATGTGTATATACGCGCTCCCTCCATCTTCGTTGCTCCGCCGTCGGCTTCATCTCGGCTGTCTCTCTCGCTCTCCCCACCAGCGTGCGCGCCGTCTGATTGACGGTAGTTTTACGGCTGGTGGGCGTAGCAGCTCCGAGTGCACGGAGCGAGCCACTCGATTACATGGCGCGCGCGCGCAAGCCCGGATCTCTCGCCTATATACACGTCGCCGCCGCCGCCGCCGCCGCCGCTGCCTTTGTCTCTCGGCTCGGCTCGGCTCGGGCCGCGGGAGCTGGAAGAAGGGGAGCCTGGCCGCGGGAGAAAGAGAACGACGGAAAGAGAGCGCATGAGCGAGAAGTGGGAGAAGGAGGAGAGACGTGTATATGCAGCCGAGCCTTCTATGCATAAGCGCTCCTTTTACGAGATACAAGCGTTTTAGCGCGCCGAGCCGAGCTTGCCTGGGTTCGCACTTCGGGGGCTTCATTTTTGGATTTCATGCGAGGGAAATGAGATTTGTTCACAGAGGCATGCAGGTATACCGTTCTCGTTCCTCCTTACTTGCAGCAGCTCGGTTATTTCGGATCGGTGCTGTAAAACTCTCGTCTTCATTGCTGAGCTATAAACGAGTAACTGATGATCAAATATTTATTGCTCCTTGGGTTTATATTCACATTATTCCGCTTTTATCTTACCCTCGTTTCCTCCAAGTCCAGCTTTTATAATGCTTCTGCGACCTGGACCGGAAGCTCTGGAAATAAAGAGTTACTTTTGCACGTTCAAGCCTCTATAATTTTGCAGGATCGGTATTTCTTTGATCCTTCACTTATACGCTGTTTAAAAGAAAGCAGTGGTTCTTCGATTAAATTCAGCAGACTTTCAGAAATCATTCAGTAAATTCAGTATTTAAATGAAATATTAAGTCACAAAGTATTTGAAAATACTTTGTCTTGGATGTTGAGAAATGTTATCTTATCATTTACACTTCACTCACTATTCAGTTAGCTTATAATGCTCCTGCAGATCTTGAAATTTCCATGCATCTTTAATAAGGAGCTCGGTATAAAAATATTCTGATGTTTCTCAGGAAAGCATAGTGTCCTTAATCAACCTTACAACAAAACTACTATAACAGCTGCTGGAAGTGCAAATCAGTTACAATTTTTTAAATATTATCATTGATTAGGGATTGGAAAATAAGTGTATCTGCTTGCTTAAGCATATCAAAGCATATCGTACAGAACTGTATAAATTGTATAGAAACATTAGGGCATTTGTACACAAAATACTGCGCATATTCGTTAGTAAATGAGATACTATGGTGCCTGCTTGCACGTTTGCTAATAGAACTATTTGCATATATGTATAAGTGGGAAAGTACTACTATGCATACCCATATACTGCTTACGTGTACATAAGTGAAGTAATATTTCTGCGTGCCTATACGTGTTCATTAGCATTATTGTGCAAGTTTGGAAGTAAGTGATATTTATACTTAAGGTATACACGCGTTGATTATGGATACGTCATAATTAACACCACTCCGCATATAAATGGATTCTAAAACGACTGCGCATGCGTCCATGTCAACTATCGCTACTGCGCATGCGCATCAATATCAACATAATTATATGCTGAGAAATCTGGTTTAATCAAAATTTGCTAGTAATTAAGGATAAATTACTATATTGTATTTTAAAAATTACAAAATATTTTATTAATATTTACTATAAATATATTAAATTTTAGGACAAAATATATAGTAACTCTTCGTATTGCAAGTTTGTCCCTCTTTTACTAAAAAATATAGTACATTATAATAAACCAAGTTTTTGAGTACATATGTATATACTAAAGTTTATATATAGTGCAAGGAAGTTATTAGATTGCAATCACCAATGAAAATTAATTCAAAATTTACAAGTAATTAAGAAAATAAAGTTACGAGTATACATGTTTTTAAACCTTTAATCGAATTATAAATCAAATAAAACATTTGTTTAAAAAAATATATATTTTCAGTTGGGAATTTTTTAATTTGTTTTTTTATACTTTTAATTAAGAAAGCTTCTACTTTGTCAAAATATGTAATCGATTGCTTGAAACTATTTAGCTTTTTAAGAATTTTTTAGTTGACAAAAACCAACATTTTCACTTAACATTTTCCAAAGCAATTCATTAATAGTCTTGTTTAAAATGATTAAATTTTTAAATAGCTTTCTTCGTAGTCCAAACTCACCTTTTTCTAAAGAATGTCCAATTAATTAATTAGTTAATGCTTTTTAAACACACAATTATTACACTAATAATCCTTTATATAAGAAATAATTTATTGCATTTTTATGTTTTTTTTCAATTTTTGTTAAATCTGCAGAAATAATAATAATAGATTAAAATAACGAGTTTTCTTTATGAATATTTATTTAAATTTAAAGAATAATTGTTTAACGTTGTCGAAAATACAGAAAGTTTTATTATATGGCCTTAATTGGGTACATTATCTTTCAATTATTAAAATAATATATGTAGAAAATTTCGTTAGTTAAAGATGTGTAAGGTGCGATTGATACAAATACGTATTATAAACAATTTAATTTAAGACAAATTTTTATATTAAATTTATTTTGCACAATGTGTTTTAAGATAGTAAAGTAATTAACTTAATTAACTAACGTATAAACAAAATTGCGTAAACTATATTTATATAGAATCATAAGTATTGGGTAGTTTCTGCTTTATTTTGCCTTTTTTCGTCATTTACGACTTTACTTCAGCTTCTCCGTTGGTTGCTTGCATATAAACTTGTTGGCCCTCCTCCAATGTTTTGTCTGGCAAAAAGCAATGTGTGACAACACGAGAATTTTGGTGACAATAACTGGCAAATGTAGCATACGACGTCATTTAGTGGCTGCAAACATTCTAAAACAATAATTATTATTGTAGTTCATTTCTTTGTAAATAAAAACTCACTTGGAAATTAAGGACTTTTTAGGTCTAATATGAAGAGATTTTATTAAGAAGGGGGTCATCGTGCGAGAAAACATTATGTTTTCTAATTGCATAAATAAGGGGAGCTTTGTCAGCCGGTTTATAAATTACTTTATTTCGGGTAAGATAACACTGTATATAACGTATGACTTACAATAATTATAATTATACTAATTTTTACGTTTAATTTATCAGATTACAAAGATTACCTCAGCAAAAGTCAAATAACAGATTGCATGCATTTTGTTTTAGAGGATTAAACAATTGTTTACTATTTTTTCTTATCTAACTTTAGCTCTCTACCTTAAAATATCAAGCCTAGAGCAGCTACGTATTTTTATAGGGTACGTCCTTTACGCTTATTTTTTTTCTGAACCGCACAAAACGCAGCAGTAAAACTTGAGAAAAAGTCGAGCCGCGAATTCCAAAGTATCAAACCGTAAAGCATTCCTAGCATATATCACCTTTCGGTCGTTCCTCCTCCTCCTCCTCGTCCTCCTCCGCCGGTAAAAAATGAAGCCATTCATTTCCTCGTAATATCGTCGAATCGTTTAGCCGTCGTCCGAGCTCATCTCTGTCCTCCGTTTTTTCCTCTCGTTCCGTCGTAAGCCCCTCGTCCTGCATGATTATTCGTCTGGTGGCTGCCTGGCGGGCCAATCGGGTTCTCCTCGTGGGGATTTCGCGAGGAATGCGGAATGCGGATATATGCTGCCCGCTAGACTGGGAATTCTGCTCTCGTTCTCTTCGCTCTTCGTCCCTCTCTGCGCTTTGTTGCGTGCTTCTGTCGCCGCTGCTCGGGGATGTATTATTTAAAGGGATACGGAGAGCTGCTCGGCTCTGCTCGAGGTGTTGACTCGTTGGCGGTGATAAGGGACGATTAAATAAGCATCTAATCTGATTGCCGGAACGGGGATTTAGTCTGCAACAATTATACGAGACTGGCGTGTCGGGAAATTAAAAAATAAATTATTTTTTGCGATTATTTTTATAAAAACTTAAATGCCATTCTTTTTCTTTTAATTGAATATTTAATTTAAAAGCATCGTTTTTTTTCTCGTTTTTATTTATTAATGTGAATTTGAAAGCTCTCGTCAATTTTTCAAGACAATTGATTGAATTCATAGGTGTGTCAAAAGTGTCAACCTTGACGAGATTATTTTCAACTTCAGTTATTCTTAGTTTTATTGAATCCTACCAAATTAGAAGTAAAACATCGATAAAGCAGTGGGTCGTGATCTTCCAAAGTTTAATAATACTGCATGTCATTCTAACAAAATTTTCTTTTCACTCGCAAAGTTTATGATGACATTGAGAAAGTTGAATCCAAACATAAAGCTTTTTATTTAAAAAAAAGTCTTTGAAAATTTCAAACCAGCGTTTGAAGTTCCGTTGGCGAATACCTCCCGCTTTGAAGTGAACTGTGCTCTTCAACAGCTGCAACATTTTTGGCTTCTCCGGAGAGTGAAAGGCTACCCCAAGTGTCAATTTACACGTGAAGTAATTTAAATCCCGTCAAGTTTCGCATAATCTTTTTAACGAAATCACGTCAGCATTTCGTCGCGTATCAACCTTTGTTTATCTGTCTGCGATGTTTAACAAGTTACGGTCTGAAACATTATGTAATAAATGTAAATTAATAAAAAAACATAGCTAAAATACTTAAATAAAAACGAGCTGGAAACGAGTTATATTATCGCTGATAATTCACGAGAAAAATAAGAACTACTCTGAAAGTATTTTTATGATGAGCCGGATATAGTGAAATAAAATTCAATCTATACCATTTACTTTCGTTTACGCTCACTGTTGAAGTACGTGTGGAGCGAGATATACGAGTTAATTCGATTGATGACGCAGTGCCTGCATTTCTCACGCTATGTAATATTCATGCATTCCCGTATTGGGTAATATGATTAAAGCCCACATCGTTTCTCACATCGATTCTCTGATTTTTCAAAAGGAATATGCCTCGTTCACTCGATTTTCGAATATGTCATTTTAGCGCATTTAAGAAAATTACCTTAGAGGCAATCGATTGCTGAACATTTTATGCTAATTATGATAAAAATATATTAGCACAATTACAATTAAAAGTAACATAGCCTTTTATTGTAAAAATTTTGGAAGATTTTATTTATCTTCCGAAGTTTAATTAAGTTTATAATAATAAATAATTTTGAAAATTGATTCACTATTTTTTATAAATGTAAACTTTTATTCAAAGGCTACATTCAAAAAACTTTTCAATCATTTGAAACCTACTTGCATTCAAATGAATTGATCTTAATAATAAGAGAATCCAAGCTGCCTACATGAACTATTCTAAACCCAAATCGTCGTAGAAAAGTTAAAAAGTTCCATAAATTAGTCAAACTCCCGATCGAGTTTTGATCTTTTCCGCGTGCATCTCTACAATAAAATCAATTGAATCTGCTTAGCCAAGTCGCATGATTTTCGAGCATGCAGCAATTGAGCAAAAGAAAATGGACCGCGACCTCGCTAATCGGCCGCAACGTGTTCGGCCTCGAAATTGGCCTCGAAATTGGGTACCACCCAAACATGGCCCACTGAAATCGGCCGCCGGCATTTTCGATCGGGCTGTCCCCCTCCTCTCCCCCCTTCCTCCTCGCTCGCTCGCGCACCTTCAATGAGCATCTACATGCGCGAATTTACATGTGCACGCGTGCCTGTGAGAAGTGCACCGGGAGAAGGGAGAAAAGTACAAGGGGGAGACGAGGCCGGATGGAAAGGGAAAGATGCTTCGACGTGATTGATCATTTTGCCGATGTTGAAAGGGGGGGCAGCGAGCTTATTGGGAATTCGCACGCCGAGCCGGGGATGGACGCTTTTCCGAGGGGGCCGCTTCACTATTTTCGCTCCTGGGCTAAGAGCGTTCTTTCTGCTAGCGTCCTCCGCTGTGTCTTTTTGCCGAACGTTCTTTATCTTTTTATTGACTTTTTTTTTCAAGTTGAAAGAAACTGTTTAATGTCAGTGTGTCGATTGTTGAAATTGAATGACTGTTGCATTACCAAATAAAATGAATTATATTTATCGAATCAATGGAAAATTGGTAAATTTTAATATAGTTTTTCCTCTGCTCAAAAATTAAGACTCATTCAGATTTTAAACCAGCACTAAAACGGTTATATGAGATTTATTAATGTCAACGTCATTATCCTTGCACCTGCTGGTTTAGTAATCTTTAGATTTAAGAATGCATCGTATGAATACTTGGTTACTTTTCTTTAATAAAACAGTCGTAATAACTTTATTCTTTTAATAAGTATTAACATATTACTAAAGTTAATAAATTTGTTCTTACCTAATAAAGCTTTTTGTAGGCGAGCTACTAATTTCACAGTAAATTGACTTTAAAGCACCGAAGAGATATTTACATGTATAAGCGATTCTGCTTTGAGACTACTGTACTTACTATGTAGTGTAGATCCTATAACTTGCATTCAACAGGTTACGGATCTATATAGAAACTTCAGAATTAAAGTAGCCATCCAAACACATCATTCGGTTTAACAAGCATTAGCATTTCAGCTTTAATTTCAACGTAATAATAAATGTTAATAACAAATTTTATTAAAATTATAAATTATAAAAATCTTGTTATTTATTAATAATATTATAATTTATTCATAACTAAACTTATTAAATCGCCATATTTGCTCAACAATTAATGTAATTAATGCCCAACAAATGTATAATAATTAATAAACTTTCATATCGTTGTTGACTCTAAAGTAAACATTATTGATCAGTCCTGTGAAAACTACTGTCCACATAGCAGAAACTCACCTATATTTTCACTCAAAAAGTTGAAAATAATTTCCATCCAGGAAACTTGGCGAAATTCTGAGAATGGTCTGAATTACCTCGTAGCCGCATCCCTCGATTAATTAATAGCAACAACAATTGCAGGAGCTGGCCGCTCGAAAAAGGCGTGCTATGTTCGCGCAATTAAGTAAATAATTAGAGCGGCGACGGCAGGGCAGCTCGGCATCTGTGTGCAGTATTCGTCGCTTCGGGAAGGGAGAGAGAGAGAGAGAGAGAGCCAGCTAACAAAGGGGGCGACCGAGGGAGAAGAGGGGGAGCGAAGCGAGGGTTCCTTTCAGCGGTGAATCGGGGGGCGGCGGGCCTTTTTCAAGACAACTCGCGTGTCGAGGGAGCCTTTCTCTCTTTCTCTCTCTTTCGTTGCGAGTGACCTGCCGGCAATCGGGGCTCCCCTTCTCGGGGTGGAGTCAGCCGGGGGAGGGGATGTTCTCTCCACTTGCACACGCGGCCCAATTTACGTAATCGTACACTCCTCTCTTTCTAGCTGCCCCCCCTCTCTCGGAGCCGATATCCTTATTACCCACCTGTGACGGGACGGAGGGGTTTTGAAAGGGCGCAGCGCCGCAAGTGACACTTTCTTGGGAGAATGGCCAGTTCCGCTGCTGCTGCTGCTGCTGCTGCTTCCGCTCGGTGTCTTTTAGGAATTTGCTCCCGGCCAGGAATGCAAGCTGCTTTGTTTGCGGGGGAGAGTTAAAGGGCTATTCAGGATGTTTTTTTTTCTTTTTTAGATAGAGAGTTTTGTTCCCGTAACGAGCACAATGCTGCCGAGATGCGAGGAGAGAGGAATTTGCCGGAATTTTGGCTGTTTTTTCGGAGCCTTCTTTTTGGTTCATATTTGTACGGAGCATTCACGAGTTGGGTGTCGGATTTAGTCCAGTGGATAAAGTCCTTGGAGAATGGGTGTTTATTCGAGCAATAAATAATTCACCAATCTTAAAACTAATAAGCTAAAAAATGCGATTTATCAACAAACTCAATATTCTCTGTAAAAATACATTTACAACTAAACTGTAAATTCCATTGAATAAAATTAATTTCCAAAAGCAAAACCAACCCGCCTTCCCAGATCCATCGTCAATCGAAAACAATCCCCCCTGATTTTGTAAAGCCGCGCGCGAGCGATCTCTCCAAAGTCTCTTTCTCGAATTGCAGATTAGCCGGTGCATTTGAATACTCCCCCTCCCCTGTCCTACCGAGCGAAGACGATGCAGAGGTTGAGGCTCGGCTCGGCGCTTCGGGCCGGAAGCATCAAGTGGCTGCTCGGCAACAACAGCCGGCGCTCGGCGGCCTCGAAGCCCCAGCCGGAATTGACAGCCGTCCGCTACGAAGTCGAGCGCGGGCCTTACGCCCGAGTGAGCGACGCCCACGCCGCCTTCTTCGGCGGCCTCCTCGGGCAGGAGCGAGTCCTCACCGAGCCGGAGGAGTGCGACGGATACAACGTCGATTGGCTGAGGATGGTCAAAGGTGGGCCCTAGCTCTTACGCTTTCTTCGGGCCCTGATGAATATTTATGGAGAGGGGATGCTGCTCGGCTTGATTGTCGTCTGCGGGCTTGGCTCGGTTAATTCCTTGTAGGAAAACTGCTGATTGCGCTGGGATTAATATCGGGTTTAAACGAGACTGATTGCTCTCGACGAGAGGCACCTTCATTTACATAAGTGGGAGTCAAATTCACTTTTAATCTGTTTTCTGGATAACTGAGAAAAAAAAATTCTGTCACTTTACTGTATATTAATTGAAATGACGAGGAGAAGGACTGTATAGGGATAAGTAATTTTTAAACGCGCCACTCCTTATGCATTATTCATAAAAGTACAAGCTGCAGTGCTAATACGACTTGAATCATCTTTTAAAGTCTTTATTCTTTATTCTTTCATCAGCATCGGCGCTGAATTTTAAAAATGACTCTTTAGTAACAATATAAAGAAACAGGGAAAAAAAAAAAAAAAAAAAAAATCAATAACCTCCCAAGCCCCGCGAACGAAGACGCAGGCCGATGCTTAGCGCGCTGATTTACCACTTACTCACTAATTCATCGTGGCTCCGTCTGTTGTCCCGGCGAAAAAGGTTCGAGTCGGCTCGTGCTGAAGCCGAAGAGCACCGAGGAGGTCTCGGCGATCCTCAGGTACTGCAACGAGCAGCGACTCGCCGTCTGCCCGCAGAGCGGCAATACCGGTCTGGTCGGCGGCAGCGTCCCCGTCTTCGACGAGGTCGTCGTCTCCATGCGGCTCATGAATCGCATCATCCACGTCGACGAGCTGTCCGGTGAGTCTTTTCTTGTTTTTTCTTTTCTTCTTTTCAGGAGTTAGTATATTTCTATTAAAAAATTATGTTAAAGCACGATTTTATTATACGCGTTATTTATAAACAGCGCACACAAAAAGGTAAACTTTTACAAGCATAACTAAATCCTATAAGTATCATGTATTTAAGACAAAGTAAGCCGCACATTTGACAAATGAATGGCAGTGTCCGGCAGACATTTAAAAAATCAATAGCCCTGCCCAAAAGTGCATAAAAATTCGACCTTTACAGCTCGAGGAAGAATGAGCGCCCAGCTGGACGCAAGGTAAGTTTCTTTGAGGCTGACCGAAGTCGCCCGGCACGCACCTTAAGTAAACACGTGGACACCAGTAGGTGATCAGCTCTGTAGAGACAAGCCCCGCCGTAGAAAAAAAAAGGGATAGCCAGTCAAGGTCGACTCCCAAATAGGTCCGACTGCTCTCCTGCTTACGTGTTATCCCTCTCGGCTTCACTCCAACTTTTTACAGCTTTTCGCCGTTTCTTTCGCAGCGCGCTGCTTATTTTTTTTTTATGAGCGCGGAATCTTGCGGTGCTCGGGGCTAGAAAGCCAAGCTCCGGTCTGCGAGTTTTACGCGTAATGACTTGCTCCGCGTTTATTAAGCGTATATGTTGCCTCTGTGACTTTATTGCTCTTGTAATTGCATTGTAAAAATGTTCTTTGGAATGCTTCATTGTATACAGAGATATTTTCTTTGGGAATTTGCATTTATTAACTGCCAACGCCAGAGCCTAAAAAGGTCAATTTTATTATACGAAGTAAATTACAGTTCTTTAAAAGAATTGACAAAAATAACATGACATCTTACGTATTTTTGGTTAAAAGGTTTTTGGTTTTGATTACAGTTCCAGTAAAAATACTCTACAAACTTTACCCGCGATAAAAACCAGTTTAAGCTCATTCCGATCCATACGTACATTGCAGCCCAAATCTGACAGCTCCACTTTCATTTTTGCAATCGCCTCTTCGTTGCTTTCAACATTAAAACGTAATTTAAAAATCCAAAGCCACTAACGTTTCACAGCACTTTACACACCAACGCCAAGGCCTCCTCGCCGCATCCAAAGACAGGATTAAAAAAGAAACAACCGCTCCATTACGAGCTCCTGCGAGGATCTTTAAAACCTCTCCTCGGCGAAGGCAGCAGGACTTCGAAAATGCTTTGCGCTCCGCAATTACACCCCGTGAGAAGTGGCTGCCAACCGGGCTAATCACTCCTTGCCGCCGCGATAAACTGCATGCTTTTCTCGCGTGCCGCTGAAAAAAGCTGCCGCTGCTAATGAGAGGCGCTTCTCTAATAACGACGCTAATCTAGATCCCGCAGCGGAGAGCCGCCGCCGCCGCCGCCGTTCTGCCTCCCTCGAAGTACCGTAATCCACCGTTCTCTCTCTCTCCCTCTCTCCTTCTCTCCGTCTTTCTCCTTCGCTCGACGTGTTTTTTTTTCACGAGGAGAGATCGTTACCGAGCTCGAGCGAGATCGCCGTGAAAGGGTCGAATGCAGAAACGAGCGAGGAGAAGTGTCTTTCAGTGTCCCGGTTGTTTGAGGGAATCGCTATGGGTGCTGAGGACAAGGATCCTGGGCAGGAGGTCTTTTTTACCCAAACGCCTTTGAATAAATTTAGTTTTCGCTGGAGAATATGCTTGTACTTCTGTGATTACAATTAAATTTATTTATAATTAAAGTGGTCATTATTATTATAAGCTGTGTATTATGAAAAGCAATTTTAAAAATGAGCTTTATTAACATTGTATTAAATATTCTTTAATACATCAATTATATTGGAAATAAAATTAAATCAAGAATCGAATTTGATTACCGACCTATATTACACCTTTAATTTTGATATATCAAGTTCATATATATTCTTTTATTCTTTTACACAATTACAGTATTTTATTGCATGCAGTACATACACTATATAGACTAAAACAAAAAACTGAATAAAATAAAATATCTGCTTAACATACATTTTTGAACTAAAATTTAGACGATCTCGGCACTTTCGCAGGTGTCCTGACGTGCGAGGCTGGCTGCGTGCTGCAGACCCTGGACGAGCACCTGAACCGCCAGGGCCTGATGATGCCGATCGACCTCGGAGCGAAGGGCAGCTGCCTGATCGGCGGCAACGTCTCGACGAACGCTGGCGGTTTGCGACTCCTGCGTTATGGTAATCTACATGGGAACGTATTGGGACTAGAAGCCGTAAGCACAGATGTCTGGATACGCGAGGACGTATCGGCAGAGATTCTTTCATTATATTTATCATCCGAGTTTTTAAGGGAATGGCATTTCTTTGGGAATTTTATCTCGCTTTGGAAGGATCTGGTCCAAGTCTGCTTTAAAGCACACCGAAATCGTAAAGAGTTTTACTTACTAAACTTCAATTATTGGTCCTTATCTTTATCTGTTTTTTTTTTTTTTTTGAGTAAATTTTAATTCGTTGTCTGGTGTGACAATAATATTAAAATAACCGTTTATTTATTTGAAAGCACGACGAGAAATATTATTTTAATTTTTTTTTTCTAAATAACTAATACAATATGTTCATCTTGAACGCGGTAAATTAAACGAACACATTAATGATAATTAAAACGTGTCATTCCGTCTCATCCGATCGTACATCACGGAAACTACCGACCGAACACCTGCATCCTCCAGCAATAGATATAAAAAGCAGCTCGAAACTCTGTCCCCAGGTTACGGCTAACGGGAACGTAATCGATTGCCTGAACACTCTGAAGAAGGACAATACGGGCTACCATCTGAAGCACTTGTTCATCGGCTCGGAGGGCACGCTGGGCATCGTCACGAAACTGACCATCCAGTGTCCGCCCCTGCCCAAGGCCATAAACGTCGCTTTTTTGGGTGAGGCCCCCCCTACCATTGTAGTCCCCCTGAGCCGGTTTTTCGAAAATCCGGCCGACCTGACTTTCGCCCCGGGGAAATCAGCTCTTGCGGCTTGACCTGCCCGAGGATACTCGGTCTTTCTAAGGATCGGATTGACTTCTTTTTTTTTTTTTTTTTCTAATGACCAGATGGATTATTTATTTTATGGTCTCAGAGGGCTTTGAGTTTTTATGAATGGCGTGATTTAGTGCCGTGTAATATACAACTTAATTTAGAAGAGGGCTTTAAGAATGCTAGGACTGGAATCGCATAGATTTTGGTTTATGCTTTTTCTGTTTTTGAGGTTTAGTTTTAGCCGTAAAAAATCGTATTAAATGTATTTGTGAAAATCATTCGTATCAATTTATTTAAGGTTTAAAATTAATTAGAAACATGCCATTTTTAGATAATTATCTTATTAGAAAATAATATAGATCAGATAAGATATCCTTGGTTTAACTGCATTATGTTAAAAAAAGAGCCAATCCATCTGTTAAAAAACTGATAATTCGTTTTTATAAAAAAAAGTCTTATAACAAACGATAATAAACAAACAAAAGTGTTTCTGCTTTCCACGACTAATCTTATTGCTCTACATAAACACAAAATTGCCAAAATAAATCAGCATTGCCCATCCTAAAAACAGGATTAAAGTCCTTCGAAAACGTGCTGGAAACGTTCCGCCTGGCGAAGATCGAGCTGGCCGAGATTCTGTCGTCGTTCGAGCTGATCGACAGAGTCTCGATGGATGTGTCGAGGAGCGCCCTGGGACTGCGGAGTCCTCTCGCCGATAGCCACGAGTTCAACTTGCTGATCGAGACGGCCGGCAGCAACTTGGCGCACGACGAGGAGAAAGTCAGCAGCTTCCTGGAAAAGGTCATGGAGCTGGGCATCGTCGACGACGGCACGGTTACTTCCGAGCCAAGTAAAGTCAAGGTCAGTCGGCTTCTTTCACTATGCCGATCTCGGCGGCGTTGATCCTTTGATCGATAAGAGCATTATATATAAAGTTAGCTAATATTTGGCTAGTTTTTATTTTAACCTTATTCGAGACGTTAAACAGTTTTCAGCCAATTCTTAGCTTGTTTTTTTAGTTAAAAACGACAAATTGCTATTATTTTTTGTCATTATCAAATAATTAAATAATTAAATATGTTTGTTCATGAATACTTTATATCAGTATAATGATATTTATATCTTGTAAAATGATTTTCCAATTGTTTTTATTTGATTTAAACATCAATTTTAGCTAAAAAGTGCTCCATTTAAAATACCCGTTAACCAGCCCAACTGGTTAATTTTCTACCAGGGTATATATATAAAACTTTCTACCGAGCAAAAGGTCTTAATTGATCGCACAAGCAGTCCATAAAAGTAATAAGAAGTTAATACGTATAATAAAGCTTTCGAAGAAAAAGTGCGAGGATAACTGTATCCCGATGAGCGTTTTAAAAATTCGCTTTCATATGTAGAACATCTGGGATCTGAGGGAGAGGCTAGCCGAGTCCCAAACAAAGGAGGGCTATCTTTTTAAATACGACATCTCCCTCCCGCTGCAGCAATTCTATGAGGCCGTTCCGGTAGTCAGGGAACATCTTAAGGACTGCAACGTTCGCTTCGTCTCTGGATTCGGCCATTTGGGTACGTCATTATTATTCCCGACACAAAGTCCTGCCATACATTAGTATACTATATTATAGATGTCTTTTGAGAGTAATTTACTGGATCGGTCGGCATTTGTGTTAATAGAATCTATTATTTTTAGGAAGTATTGAATAAAAATGTGATTGATCCGACCTTCTTTCTATTTAATGCATGTCGACCGTGCCAGTTACATTAAATTTAGTTTGAGAAACGTGTTAGCTCGCTTTATTTATACATGATCCGAATTCGGACTGATAGATTTAATATTTATATCGATTAATGAAAGTTATAAACAGATCTTGACCTCCTCAGAGTTACCGTTCCTAAAACCCCTTTAACAGTCGTAATTGATTTCCCGCCCAAAAGGTATAGTTATAAAATCTTCCGCAGAGGGTCGATTATGGCAATAAACGCTTCTTCAAAGAAGTAGGCGACGCTTTGAAAATCACTAATCAAATAAACGATTGCGTATCAAATGTAAACGATAATATTATCTCAAAATGAATGATAGTAAATGATACAGGTTTTGAAACATTATTAGGCACACAGAAGAGTCATTACGACCATTGCTTTCACTATAAAGTATTTCCATACCACCCAGGCGTTCACATTTTTTTCCGTAACGAATTCATCAATTGTCGTTGAGTCATCTTGAAGCAGCTGCATAGAAGATTAATACCTCCTCGGCGCGATTTTCTCGCGGCTTATCTTATCTTCTTCAAGAGTCAGTCAATCACTTCTCTAGCACATACAAATCTGGTCAATGTTAATTTTATCTAGCCTACTTAACTGTATAACTCTTTCTATCTTTCGGGGCCTTGAGATATCATCTTTTATCATTCGGCAGTTACTTATCTGCATTTTCTTGACCTGTGAATTAAAAGTATCTTTTGCTTTGAATTTCTTAATATTATAACTTCCGAGAAAGATAAACTCGCGATAGTTCAATTTTTTGTGCAAACCGTGGATATTAATTTATCTGCCAAATATTTCGAACTGCGAGTCAATATTGCATCAATATGTAGTAGACACACTCATATACATTCGACAGTTTTGAGAACGACTATTTTTATCCACATTGATAAGTTTAAAAAGAAGCTGATTATCGCAAAGTAATGATATAAATTAAATATAGAAACTAGATGTACATAAATCAAAGGAAAATTTAAATTCGAGCTGCTCGATTTCCATATCTTAAACCCCGGGTTATTGGTTCTCTGCGCACATAAGATAAACACAGGCGCACTTGCTACATCGGATGGGGCGAGGGACGTGTCAGCGAGGCAGGGCGTAGAAGGGTGCGGAAGACATAACTCAGTTTCGTTTCGACTTTGCAGTAAAACCTCGGAGCTTATTGTTGGGGTCGCGAACGCCTTAGTCGTATAATTCGTAGCCTTATTGTTTTTCTTGATCCAGCGTATTCTTCGACGTTCGATCGAGGTTCGAGCTCGGAATTGAGGGCTTCAGCTGGCAATACTTTTTGGGAGGAACGAGAGCTTAGTTTAGTCTATCGTTTATAAAAAAATGTAAAGAAATTCTTCTGCAAGATTTTTATCTTTCTTTAGATGCGTAATATTTTTGGACATAATCCATGCAGGTTAAAAGGAAAGTTGTTTCAGTACATCGTATAGCTTATTTTTAACTGTAAACTCTACAAAACCGAATATCAATATTTTTTTTATTTAATGTATGCTTAATTATGACTTATGTAATATATATCCATGGCTTTTTCCATATAACAGTCAATCGAAAGAAACTAAGCGTAAACTGAGCCCGCAGATTAAAATCAGCCCAGATTACCCCCTCAAAGAACTTTCACTTGAAGCCTTTCTTCCGATTCAGGCGACAGCAACCTCCACCTGCAGGTCTCCACCCCGGACTTCGACTCGAAGGTCCACGAGAAGCTGGAGCCGTTCATCTTCGAGTACACGTCGAAGCTGCGCGGCAGCATCAGTGCCGAGCACGGGATCGGCTTCAAGAAAGCCAAGTACCTGCACTACAGCAAGGACGAGTCCGCGATCGAGCTCATGCGAGTCCTAAAGAAGACGATGGACCCCAACGGGATACTTAATCCCTACAAGGTTATATGCTGAGCAATTTCGAGAGGTTTGAGTAAGACGACGTAATTGGGACCAATAGCAGACGCATCGAGGAAGATGACGTAATTTTACCGAACTGACTTTTGAATTGTACAAATTACTAACTTGTTACCTAAGACTACTGTATTTGTAAATAAGAGTAGTAGATAATTTTTACTGTAAATAAATTGTACATGCAAATTGCAGTACAGGGACTATGGTTTTTAATGTGTTATTTTTGAAATTTCAGAGTTTATTGTATCGAATTATATTTTTATAATGTAAAAAAATACCAGTGAGCGAAATAAAGCATAGATGAATTATTTTTAATCAAAGCCTGCTCGAAGCTCCTTTTAAGTAATCAGAAAAAGCAGCGCCGAGTTACAAAACATCTGGCATTGTCAGTAAACCTTTCACTCTCGGCAGAAGCATCGCCGAGCTGAAATTCCATCCCTCGGCTTCGAAAGAATGAAAAGCAGCCCTCGAGCCACCCCCGGCGACGAGGTTGTTCAACTCCCCCGCTGTCGGTCTCCTCGAAAGCCCCGGCTCTCCTCGGCGTTTTCGAAATAATTCAGGCGATCCAACGCTCTCCGGCCCGGCGATCGATACTCCTCGCCTGCATCCGTCCTCGCGGCGAGGAAGTGCCGCGAAAATAGCCATCGCGGACGCGCCGACGAAAGTGGAAAATCATTATGTGCCAGCGGCGCCTGATTAATTAACGAACCGCTCTCGCGCGCTATTTCAAGTGCAGTGCGCGAGCGCCGCCTTATTAAAAGTGCATCGGCCCGAGGGCTCCGCTTCCTCCGTCTCTCTGGCCTGCCTGGCGGTGTTACAAGTTGTTACCGGAGCCGAGATTGCCGGGCCGATGGCGCCATCGCGCGGGGACGTTAAGAAAGAGAACGAGTCGCGAAGTAACGATTAGTCGATAAAGGAGGGCTTTTCATTTGATTATCTCCTGCTTTTTTATGGGTAAAGTCAACGTTTCTTTTATTTTTCAGGGTTTTTTTACATTAGTTTTGATAAGAATTAAAAAGTTTTAAACGCATTTCATATAAGTTTATTTACATTTTTAATATTACTTAGACTTAATTTTTTAATTAATTTACTGCTCGTACATAATTACAAATGAAATGTATAACTGGCAAAAGCATACACAGCAACGTGAATACGAAAGAAATTTGACGGATTAATGCACAATATTTGTAATTTATTTTATATTAATAAATTTCAAACTAATCAATATAATACAAAATATTTCCCATAAATCGTTCAACAAGCACTTCATTCTAAGCATTCTGTAATTACTTTCTAAACTCACTTGAAAAAAAAAAATACTAGTTTAGAGCTACAAAGTACCCAATATCCCCTTCAGCCCTCTAGAAAGCCCTTAAAAACTACGGTGGAAGCAAAAAGACCAGTGCACAAAGCGCGCGTGCTATCGCATCTTTACTCATTAACGCAACCCCCCGCCTGGGACTCATTATCCTCGAAGTGCGGCCAATTAAACGGTGCGCCGTTACTTTCGGAGAGAGAGAGAGAGAGAGAGAGCGAAAAAGGAAGCGCGCGATGATGACAAAGGACGCCAGCAGGGAGCGCCGCGGTATATATACCCACGCGGCGCACACGGCACTCACACCTGCAGCCGCTCGTTCCAAATTAGTTTATTATTATCGGGTGCATCGGAGCCGGCAGTCTTTGGTTCGTCGCCCGGCGTTATCGCATCGATCTCCCGCGGCTGTCGCTCTCCGCTTTGATTTCGATCATGCATTATTCGAAGCCGCATTAAATGCCGGGGTTATTGTGCTGCCTTGGTACGCTTCTTCAGAGGGAGGGCTCGACGGTTTGGTGAATTTTTAGACGGTTTCGTGCCACTACTGCTTCATGCTTTTTCTAACGGGTTGTTGATTCATCTTGTTTATTGGAATATTGCATAAGTAATATTTGCTTTGTCTTGTTTCAATAAGAATACATGGGGGTCTTTTGTGAAGTAGTCCAATAGAAAACATTGGATTGGAAAAATAGAAAGGCCTTTTATTTAGCTTTCTTTTGCATTTCATTCATGTTTATTAAAAAAAACAAAGGATTACAAAACAAATGATAAGAAATGAACTAGATTTTTTTGGAATTAATTTTTATGAACAAAGGATGTATAACAAAAATAAATGGACTATTGTTGCTATACCATAAATTATTTTTAATCTTGGCAAAATTAGTATAATAATACAAAATTAGAATGATTCACGAAATTGCTTTGTAAAGTAATTATGGAAAAAATTTAGTACACCTTTTATGTACCTGTAGAAAAGTGCAATCATATTGTACGGTTTTAGATGAAGAATGTAAGATAATTATAAACGGCGCAATCAGTCCGAAGTATAACTTCCCGTACAAGGAAATGAATTTCAAATTGATTTAACCTTTAGGCGTGGATACGATTCTTCAAAATAAATATTATTATACATTTGAAAGCGCGGCGACACAAAAGAATGAAAAAAGGAGCACTAAACCATATACACACTTCCGTCGCCTCTCGAGCACTGAATAAGCAGCTCGCTTCTATTAGATCCGAACGAAAAACAAAATGCGTTAGATAATCGAGCTCCTCGCCGCGCGTCCCGAAAACTCTCCTCCGCGCATTTCGTCGGGTCATCTTTCATTCATGAAAATAAGTGTATTATTCTTCCCGTTTAATGCCACTCCCTTCGGCGCTGCTCCTCCGCTCTCTGAAAAGATGTACATATTTCCATCCTCCTCTCGTCACGGCCAGGTCGCTCCTCTTTTCCCGATAAGCGTTCGCCGCTTCTTCCTCCTCTCGTTCTTCCCGCGCCCTTCATGGGATGTGCTCATTTCCTCCTTCCTATAGAGAGCCTCGAGTGATTTTCTTCGGGGGCTTAATAAGCGAAATAAAGTATGCAGGCCGGAGGAAAAAATGGCTTAATCTTCTAAATGCCGTTTCTGGAGCGGATATCTAATCGAGGATCGAATCGCCGCCTTGCTCTTATTGATTTTGCGCGCTTCTTTTTGGATTAAAGAAGATGCAGGCAAAGAAGACGCGATTTTTAATGGAAGAAATTGAAATGGGTGCTATATTTCTGGCTGTAATGAAAAACTTGCTTGTCTCCAGGTAATGCGCTGTTTATTTTAAACTGTGTCCATTGTGCGTTTTTACGTAAGGATTGCAGAGTTTGTTTTCGAAGCTGATTAGCAGAGATAATTGCTGCACTATTGTTTAGACACATGTCTTCAATGACTAGCGAAGGTTATTCAGTTAATTTCAAAGTTGGTATATACTTTGTTTAACAAGATTTATTTGAACATCTGTTAATTATAGCTTTTATTCATTTTTTCATAATTACGGAGAATGAAAACATCAATTATTCGAGTATTTATGAATGAATTTACGAATTAATTAATGCCAAGGAAATAGAGGCGGAAGACAATTGCTTCAATAAACCTTGATTAACAATTTTTAAAATTTTGATTCGATCAAACAATTAACCGAGTTCGTGTTGTAAGTAACAGCATAAGCCGACAAAGACTTTCTTTTCGATAAGTAATTTAAAGTTAATTCTTGATGCTCATAAAAATTTCAATAATTTCGTATTAAAATAGTTTATACCAATATATATATACATATAAATCATTGGAAATGTAAGCGCTATTTCAGTCACCGGATGCTTAATAATAATAGCAACGTCATGCAAAATTGTCATTTTATATTAAAAATGCATTAACAAATTGATCAACTGTCCTTCCAATATGAAATCGTGCCAATCGCATGGTTTAAAATCAAAATTCCAATATTGTGTCGTTAATCAATTTTAAAACCTAAAGCAAATTAAATATCGAATATTTAAAAAATAATTGGAATAAAAATTAAAGAACACATAGAGCGCATAAATAGTTAAAATAAAGTGTAATAATAATTTACAGTGTATTTCACCTTTTTATTTGTAAAAGAAACGATGCTTAAGATTTTCCTGCAGCCTCATAAAACAAAAGAATCGTCGAAAAACTCCAATGCAGCAGATCCGTTATTCATTAAAATAATTAAAACCCTGGTGGTTAACGACGCCAAGCAGACCTAACATCATTATTATACTTTTTCTTCTTCCTGGCAATTTCCTTGTCACAACAAAATAAAAGCTCCTCTTAAAATGTTGCAATAAACCTCCCCCTAACTGTACCATTGCTAACGCTTCATCTCGGCGCCGAAATAAAGCACGATAAAGCATCGACATCTGTCGGGGCGGAGTTATTACGACAGGTAGAGGCCCCGAAACGGTCGCGTCAGGTGCCTATTGCGGAGAGCTCGGCAAAGTCGGTCAGTGGATCGCCACGAGAGTCGCTGGCTGGGACAAATTATCGGGCGATATGACGCGCGGAGCTTGTAACTTTGGCTCGCGTGCGCCGCGATGCTCGGCGCTCCGGAGGCGGCACGCGAAATATCGAGGCGTTATAGTTCGCGAGCCGCTGCGAGGTGGCGAGTCGCTCGATTCTCGGCTCGCGCGCGTGAACTTGACATCTGCTGATGCCGTTGCGTGCTGCCGGATTTTCAAGTCATCCCAGGTGACGGCTGGGCTTATTAATGAAATTTAGGCCGAGCTTGATTGACTAGGAAACTTTGGCATCTCGGGGCTGACAATAGAGGAAGGAAATGCGAAATTTTGCTTTGTATTTTTGAACGATTATAGGCACGGATTAGTTTGATTTTTTTTTAATATTTTGAGGGCATGCCACCCTGATGCTGCCTTGAAATGTTCAAAATTATAAAAGGCAATTTGTGCCGCAAAATACGAAGAACGAGGATATAAAAAAATTAACTTTTTTATGGGCAGAGAAGATTAAAAAAGTTATCCAAAATGAAAAAATGAAGTAACAAAGTTTCAGGATTTATAAATTTTGCAAAAAACAAATAATAAATACATATTTGTTAACTTAATTACAAACTGTATTTCCAATTTGTTATCCATTTATATTATTAAAAAAACGCAAACTTGTTATTATTTCGAAATGATATGAAATAAAAGCATCAAACGAAGCATTTTGTAAATAATCCATTTCCTCTTCCAGTTTCGATAGTCGGCCGCAGATTTCGATTTTCAAACAACAAAAAAGCTCTTACCCAAAAATTCTATATATTTTCCGGCCTTGATAACAGCACTGTCAAAAAAATGAAAAATTCCCCGCCGGCGTATCGAGCAGAAACGTCAAAAGTATAACGGTGCGAGAGGGGCCGAAAAAAAAAAAAAAAAATGTCAATTCGTTTCTTCATTTCTCTCCGTCCGCCGCTCACTCTCTCTATCTCTCTCTCGCCCAGCTCGCTCCCCTCCACGCGCTCGCAGTCCGTACACCTCGCAGTGTAACTGAACGAATCCGGTGGCAAGTGCCTGGGCGCCGCTCGGCCGGGAGTGCGAGCGAGACGGGCATAGCGACGAAAACACAAACACAGTGCGCGGAATATCGCAGGTGTGCGCGCGCGCGCGCTCTCTCGAGCCCTCTGTGTGGGATATCGTACTACTACGGCGCACGCGAGGAAACACTATACAGCCGCGCCGCCGCCGCCGCCGCCGCCGCCGCCGCTCGGAGCCAGCGAAGCACGAAGGAAAAGAGAGGGCCGTAGACTCCGCGCCGCAGCGTAATCGCCCAGTCGTGGCCCGACTGTGCGTGCCTCGCGACGCTCTCACCCACTGCGCAGACGACGCCGCGCCGCACTCTCTGTGTTTGTTTTTAAAGAGCCGCGCCGCGACGCCGAGTGCAAAGTCCTCCGAGGGCAGCAGCACGCCGATCGTTACTACCGCCAGCGCCGAAACAGCCGAGTGTGCTCGCCGCCTCGCCGCCTCGCCGCTTCGCCCACCGAGCACTTTGACGTTTCCTCGAGAGCGCGTCGTCTGCTCTGTGCTCCGCGCCTAGCAGAAGAGAACGAGAGCGAGTCTGACACTTTGAGGGAGCGAACGACCTTTGCGGGCAGGTGCAGTGCGCGCCTTGCTTCCCGCCTTGCTCTCCGCCTTGCTTCCCGTCGCCGGGGAAGGGCCGGCCGGAGCCCCGGAAGAATCAGCTCGGGCCGAAACTAGTCCAAGGTCGGTGTGCCCGTAAATTTCGGCAGAAGCTCTCCCGAGGGGGAAGCTGCCTGGCTCCGATCTCCCCTCCTGCGAGGGGTGCACGCCGCGGGGGCGGAGGTTAACGCGGCCGAGATAAAGGAGGGGGACGACGTAAGGACGCGCGAAGAATATCCTGCGTGTACGCAGCCCGAGGGAGCTAAGAGAGAGAGCCTCCAGCAGCCGGAGGAGGAAAAACGTGCGTGTAAGGCTGATCGATAAGCGGCGCCGCCGCCACCGCCGCCGGGAGGGAGAGAGAAGCGGCCGAGCCACCCTCTCTGCTCTGCTCTGCTCTGCTCTGCCAGCCAAGGATCAGCGGCCAGAGAGAGAGAGAGAGAGGGAGGATAATCGGGGAAACGAGCGGCGAGACGGGGAGAAAAACGTCTGGCGGTGCACGCGCCGGTGCGCGCCGGCGATGAGAACTCGTCGGCAGGACGAATCGACTCGTCCTTCGAGTCCCCTGCAGGATTAACCCCCCGGATACGGCTCAGCCCTCCTCCCGCCGGGGAAGGAGCTTTTTCATCCCGATTCAAGGACCTCCTGAAGGACTTGCTCCCCCTCCAGCGGCGCGCGCCACCCGAGAGCCTTCCGAGGAGCGAGGAAAACATGTTTTCCTACGGCACCGTCACTTAGCCGAACGTCTCCGTCGACGCCGAGGCAGGAATTACTCGCGGAATCAAAGTTGGCCCGTTTCTCTTTCGCGGCGGATAAACAAGTGGAAAGGGTCGCGTGCCTCCTTGGGAACACGTGAATCCCACGGCGCTTTAAAGTTTCGCTCCTCCGTCAAGTGCATACAAATGTGTTGTTTCGAAAAGACGCTGAAACTTTCTCTCCGCGGCACAATGAAACCGATCTAAGGAGTCGGCAGCGATCAGCAGGATTCCCAAGCCCGTAAGCCCGCAAAGAAGCCCGGCAGTCTCAAGATGAAGGAGCACAAGGAGGCGAAGGATCAGGGCGACATGGGCTCCACCCGGGTACTCAAGAGCCTCCTGAAGAAGCCCGGCCAGACGAAGGCCAAGGGCCAGAAGAACCGGGTGGTCATAAACGAGAAGATGAACGAGTTCTTCGCGGCGGACTACATTATCCTGATAAAGGAGGAGTGCTGCGGCGACTACGAGGAGGAGTGCGACTGCTGCTGCCAGGAGCACGAGATGATCCGACTCGGGAACTGCAAGGAGTGCCGGGCCGAGCTGAACCTCCGCTTCGAGGACGGCGGTGGTGCTGTGGTGGGTGCTGGTGCTGTGATCGGTGACGAGTGCGACGACGAGGACGACGTCGACGAGGACGACGAGGACGAGGACGACGAGGACGACGTCGACGAGGACGAGGAGGAGCACCAGCATCACGTCTGCAGGCAGATAATCGAGGACAGCATGAAGCTCGAGCCGAAGAGCGTCGTCACGCCGGCCAGGAGGCACCAGCAAAGGGAGACGCTCAGCCCGCCGGAGGGCTACAAGGACCTCTGCGTCGCGGCCCAGGCCCAGCAGGAGATGGAGGACGCGGCCGAGGACGAGAGGGTTTGCGCCGAGTGCGACTACTACCAGCGGCAGGCTGCCAGTGCAGGTGAGTCACCTTACTTACCCTCGAATTACTTCTGCTACCTGCACACGTGGCTTCCGAGGAAGTCGGACCGATGGCCAGCCTTTTTTTTTACCCCGAGCCCGGATGCTGAGGGCTCCTCGAATTCGATACCCCACAGCCATTCATAATATTGCGGTATTTTAAGGTTTCTCGATCGCTCGATTTCAATTTCGAGCCTGTAAATTTAACTAGGCGGATAATCAAGTTTTTTACGCCGAACGTAAAAAGGTCCTCGGCGCCGAAAATGAATTAAAACTCCATCCTCTTGCGTTCGACGAAATTCATAGTAATTCTATCAGCTTTTAAATTTTAGTTCAGCTTTTAGATGTTAGACGTTTCTTGGGTTTTTAACGAGATGATCATTTAAACTTCTTCAGCTTTGAAAGAATAATCCCATCAAGGGTTTGCAAAGCGACTGGGAAAAATGAAATAAAAATATTTCGCAATGAATTTAGTGCCACTGCAACACGGCGCAGTACACGGTAGTAAATGCGTATGACATAAAAGTACATGTGAACCGTTAGAAATGAGGTTAAAGTTGTAACTTCTAATAAAGTGCAAAAGTTCCTAATTACCAAACAATGGGCCGCCCGTTTTCATGAAATATTTCAGCCCGCGCATATAATAATTTTTAGCTCTCAAATGAGTATTTACTCTTTTATTTTAAGAAGAGAATTTTCTCTTTAAAGCGATTCTTAAAAGTGTAGTTAATAATCTTTATTACTTGAGCTTGCGTCATTACTTTTTATCTACCTCAACTTCTGATCAAGATTACACGGTCAATGCATGTTTAATAGAATGTAAAAACCATGGTGCAGCGTTGGATAATCAATCGATTTTTTACACTCGCAGCTTTATTACTATAGCCAATTTTTGCTTTGATTGCTCAAGTACATTCATATTAATGCCAAATTTAACTCGTCTATAGTTGAAACTGCCAATCGCACTATTTTTGAATCGCCTACTTCTTTGTTTATTTATATCCTTTTATCTGATCGATAAGTTTCCAAGAGGAATGCTGAAAGAAACGTTACGATGAAAAATATTGTTAAATCCATCGCAAGCATTATTTTATATTTTTGCGTATTTTACTAGCTTTTCAAGTTGACTTTTTATTTAAATATTAATATGAAATTGTGAGAGAGTTTCATGCACTCGTGAAAAGTTAGCGTGTTAAAAACAAATTGCATACAACTCTTTAACAGTTACGAGTGCAGCCCTTGAAAAGCTCATTATTTCGGACTATTTTTATACATTTCAAACATCGCTCTTTCCTCTGTATTTTAAACAAATTAAATGCTTTAAAAATAGTTGACACCTGTATTAGTAAATAAAAAAAAACACAAGGTTGCTACGAGGCAATATTTCCCCTATAGACCTCTTGCCTAAAGAAAGCTAAACTTTTTCAAAGCGAGCAGGCAGTCGAAGCGCCATAAATCTCGGAAATTAGGCGGCAAAGGCTCGATTCGGCGCAGCATCGATCGCGCTTTCTCGCTCACCGAGCGGAGCTTTTTCTCTCCTCTCCTATCCAGAGTCCGGCGGCCGCCGTAAGGGGGAGAGCGGCGCGTAGGCATCAAAGCCCTTTTCTTCTCGGGGTCGAGATTCGCGCGGAAGTGGTCGCGGACGTGCGTGCGGTTTCGCGGACTCGCTCCTGCTCTTTTCCTCGAAAGGGCCTCTCTTTTCAGAGCTTATTCGCCCCTCGAACGGAAGCAGGTAGGCCGGATGTTCGATCAGGTGGCGCTTGCGAAAGGCGCGCATTTCGCTAATTGCGATCGCCTCCTTTGTTCGCGAGCTGGAGCACAGGTGAAAGGAGCCGCGCTAATCGCACACCGGATTTCGAAAGGATTCTTTCGCCGCGGAAGGATTAATTCGCAAGCAGGAAAAGCCGGCTTGGGAAATGGTTATTAAGACGGGCGGCGAAGGTCGCGCTCATGTGGATTTTCAGGCTCTGGTCTGATGTGGCGGGAGAGCTTCGGATAATGGGATGAATCTCCTTCGAGTTTCGGGTTGCGGAGCTGTTGAAATTGATGCTTACAAGTGGAAATTGCTCGGTTATTAAGTAATACGTAGTATTGAGTATTTTAAGTAATTAGGTTTATGGTCTTAAACGCTTTGGAAAGTTTTTTTATTAAGTTTTTTTCAAAGTATTTCATATTTATCGTGAAGTAACTCGTGTATTGCAATATTCAATTAGGAAAATGTTTCTTCTCGTTTAAGCTGATTACTTTTCACGTGCAATGTTCTTCTTTATACCTAAAACTTAATCCTAAAAGTTGATATTTTTTAAGTAATTTTTTCAGTCTCGAGCACGTTAGGGTTCCAGCTAAAAAAGTAAGTGGAAATTCGCTCACACGCCTCTCTGTTCCCGGGCAAACATCGTACATCAAACGGCAGACTTTCCCCTTAATTATAGCGAGCTCGAAAGACAAACCAAAGCCCCGATCAATCGAAGCCAGCCCCGTATAAACAGCTCTAAAGCGCTCGAGCCGAAACAATACGTCGAGCAGCACGCACGGCTCGCACACTACTTGGCCGCGGAGAGAGAGAGCGCAAGAAATCGCCCAGGCGACAAAGCACAATCCCATTAACGTCCGCCTCTCTCTCTCTCTCTCTCCCTGCGGAGCTTTACGTGCATCAATAGTCCGAGAGCTCGCAAATGAAAAACAATGCGCCGCTGGCGGAGGTAAGAAGCGCAAGAGGCTCGCGAATGACAGCTGATGCGAATTTTAGTTTTTGGCCTGGAAGCCGCTGCGTATTTTCCTGACTATGGCTGCGGACTTTAATGAAGGTGTTGCTTAAGTGAATATACGTAAAGGGGCCTTTGTTTTGCCTGGATAATGGGATGCATTGAATTCTTAAAGCTTTTTTCATTTGAAAGAGAAAAATATTTTTTTTTTTTTTTTTTTTTAGACAAAGAGCGCGAATGCCTATACGTTACTGTACGTTTTCTATAGCTTCTAAATTTATTTCTGCGATGGGACACTTTATGAAAAATTCAGAATTTTGTAATGTTTTATTAACTTTTTAAAAAGTACTTAATTTCGAATTTTTAAAGATAGCAATGGAATTAGCTCAGTGAAGAGAAAAAGGATTAAAAAGATAAATCTTGAAACTATAAATTTTCTTGGTCACCTTTACAACTTTGTTGACAGACAGTTTTCACAGAAATTAGGCAATACTCGACTTTTGCGCAAACGGCGCCGAATTCGGTATCATTTTTAGCCAAAAAATGTTTGTTTACTGTAAATATAAACAAGATCTTTAAAAATGCTGCTCTTTTGATTTTCATAGCATCGGAAGTGCAAAGGAAGTCAGTAAAAACTAGTAGAAATAACTCTATATTTGCATTAAAAATTCCTTTTACTATAGAATGAACATCTATATAGACTCGATAAAATAGAGATCCGATACCTATCACATCGCCTTAAAGTGGAATTTTTTTTTACGGCGTGAAATAGCGTTATAAAAAATGTATATAGCAGTCGTAAATCCGGCAATTCTGCTTATGCAAAATTTTACGAATGTCTTTGCAGAAGACAATTACAATAAATTTTAATATGATTGTTTTTGGATAAAAGCTACGCGAAAGCCGTTTTACGGACTTGAGAAAATAAATCTTCTTTCCTAATAAAAAGTGATGAATTAGGTAACATAAAACGTATGAAATGTTCTTTTACGTTTTTTACAAGTTTTATTATCTGCTTGAATTTCAAACTCTGTAGAGTAGGAGAAAATTTACATTTTGCTGAATTCTCAATTTTTTGTTTTAGGGTAGTTTTTAACCTTTCTAAATTATGATTAAATTAAAAGTAAAAGAGCTAAAATTTGCAATGTCTTATTAAAGTTAAAGTTTAAACTTTTCAACTTCTTTTTGAAAATTTCTGATATTTTCAAGTCTTGCGAAGTTTATAAAATATTCTATTTATGAATTTCTAGGCAATGCACTGTGCACTACTAAGTTCATAGCTTCGTATAAAGTTAACAGCTTTTCTCCGAAGAATATTTGAACCAGAGATTATGAACGATCGATTTGAAAGCAAAAGTGATCTTGTATAGATATTTCAGGACTTTTATGGAAATTATTGAAGTTAAAAACAGCAAAATAATGCTGATTGCAAAGGATCCTTAAAAAACCAAAACTGCCTGTCAATATGTTATCAATTTAAAAGATATTCCTCAAAAAAAAAAAGACACGCCGACGCAATTCACTAGCAAAATTAACAACAAAGTGACCAAAGCTCGAGCAAACAAAAGCAGCGGAAGCAAAAAAAGCAACAGCAGCCGGAATCCAATTTAAAAAAAGAACCGCAAACCGGCATCAAGTCAGCTCCCGCGGCCGCACGCACGCCGACCGTTCTCCGGCTTCTCGCGGCGCGCACGCGAGAGTGACACTCGCTCGCCGAAGGTGACCTTGGGATCCAATAAGCAGCTGCAGAGCCGCGGCGACAAACTCGCAGTAAGGAGCCCGATCCAATTAGGCCGCCGGAGGCGGAAAGAGCGCCGCCTCGCGATATGGATTGCTAGCTCCCCCCGCGGGCGCTGATTAGACGCTGATTTAGCCGATGCTCGTTCGCTCGTTGCAGGATATCCGAGGATTGCCGGTGAGCCTGCGAGGATTTTCGGAGGAAGTGCGAGTGACTGCTTCTCTTTCTTTTACTACAACTGCCGGGAATTGTGCTTGGATTTAGGACGCGACGGATGCTTATTTGGTTTTTTTTTTAATAATAGCTTTTGCTGGCTGTCGTTGCTTTTTCTGCGTTTTTCATCTAAGTAGATTCAGGTTTTGTTGCTTTAGAAGTACTTTGGAGGAAATGTTCTTTTGAGTGCTACATTAGAAGATCATTAATGTGATTAATTTTTTTCGAGTTTTTAAAATTTTTTTTCTTAACTTTCTATCAACATGAAGGAAATGTATGTTTCCGTAAAGCTTAAAAAATTATTATTTTTCACAGTGCATTAACGCACAATATGGAACAACAGAAGTTCGCACAACGCTTGTTTGAGAAAAAAATGGTAACAACGTTTTCCCTCATGCATAATAATTATTATGTTATTGTTCGTAAGAGAATGGCTAAATAAACGAGAACAACTGTTCTGCTAAATTATCATCTATCACATGGAAAAAAACGACAAAGATTTGAATAAAAAAGTGTACCACCCGTGCAGAAAGGATTTACGGCTGTTAATAATTTTCACTTGCAATAATACTGTAAGCTTCAAACTTTTTTATTAACAGTTGAAAAGGCCAGTAATAAAAGTTCACTATTTAACCTTATAAAATTCTAAAAAGAAAGTCTGTTACTTCTTTTCTAAAAAGCCCGAGAGCCATTGTTTTAAATTAAAACCATAATCACACTGAAATACTGCGGCTTTGGTAAGGACTTATGAAATAAGCAGATGTGTGTCAGATTAAATCTTGCGTTGGCTGCATTCGTGAATAATTACGCGATCGGACACGCAATGTATCCTGTCAGATCCGCAAGACGTATCTATCTCGGAGAAAAGTTTCGCCGCTATACCATAAGTCATTCAATCGCCGCTCGTGGGCTAATTAATATCAATTTTTCCGTGTCACTCGCCAAGAGCTTCATGAATAAAACTGAGCAGCGACGTAAAAAGCGCGACGGTATATATGTACACGTCGTTAGCGACCATTAAGATTGGCTGACATCGCGAAAGCCAAGCGAAGGATTATTTGATCGGCTCTTCAATTACGAGACAGAAGGAAGCGGCCTTGTTTCTTTTTTTTTTATTTTGAAAAAAGGTTGCTTTCCTTAGAAAGTTCGTTCTACATCCGAACGAATCTCGTAATGGCTAAGCATCTGGTGTATTGCACACATTGTTTTAAAGTTTCAGCGCAAAGTTTAGGCTTTAAAACGCGGCCCATTTTATTACAGAAATGCACCTAAATCTTAGGACTTAAATGTAAACCTCTGTAATAAAACACTTTAATCGCGCCGTTAAATCATCCAAGTAGATTGCTTTCGCGCTAAAGCATTCTTTTTATATCCCCAATTAGAATATCTAATGTTTTCCTTGCGAAATCCGAATAAACAGCCGCCGCGCAAGTTTCAAAGTTTAAGATAAAAGTTTTCGAACAATAACATCTCAATTACGTTTTATGTCCTAAATTATCCCGGGGATAAATGTTAAATATTCAAATAGAAAGTATATACATTCGCACGGCGATAGAATAATATTCCGATGTTTTATGACAATGCATTTTTCTATATGTACGTTCAAAAGTCTGTATTAACGCAGGCACATATGTGCCTTTGTCATAAGTTCATACAGTGAAAACGAAGGCCTGCGATGTAATACTTTGATAAAAATGAAACGTGTGAAACGGACTTTTAAAGCTGTAATATAAAAATGTATCTCAAGTTTTACAAACGCGCAAAGAACTTTTTTTCTCGATTAAATTCGATTAACCTTATTTATGAATTAAATGTTTTCTTAAATTTACTATATCCAAGCATTTCCGGGAGTGCACAGCTTAGATAGTATAACTGAAAACTTTAGCGCAAAAAGATAATAAAAAAATTTAATGGCGTTAATTTTCATTTAAATCGGTGAAAATGAATAAAAAAGGTAACCAGAACCAAAAGATTATTTTCTTTATCGAAAACAGTAGGTACTTTAATGACTACTTTGATACGCAGATTATATTTTACTCGTTATTACCGAAGGCGGCTAAAGTCATGCCGCAATCTTTTATTATCCCCAATAAAACGACTTCCCGCGTGCACCTATGCAAGTACGGGCTGTTTTTACGACACCCGGCCGTTTCCTCGATAAACGTCCTCCAGGTATCGATTTCCCAAAGAAAAAAAGGCGCAGCTCGTTCATTCAACTCGAACGAGAGAGATATCGGGAGAGGACGTCGGAGACGCGCGGTGCGGCGGCGGTCAGGGAAAAAGCCGCGGCCGAAACCCGGCAATTTTCGCGGCCCGGAATCCGCGATATAACGACATCGATGTAATCTTGGCCTGCCGGGAAGAGAAAAGCACCGTCCCCGATATCGTTAGCCAAGGAAGTGGAACGCGTTGCGCATTTTTCCTCCTCTCTCTCTCTCTCTCCCTCTCTTGATCCGAATGGAACGACACTCGCAATTCGCCCGCGGTTATCGAGAGGGCAGTAAGTAGGAAAACAATATTAATGCGAGAGCTGGCGGCTTAGTAGGCTGGCTGAGCCAATTACGGGCTGCGTGCGGATTATCGGTGCTTCATTTCTCTCGGTACTCAGTGTAAACAGTCGATTGAGAGTTTAAACGGCGTCTTTTTCAAAAGCCACCGAGTTATTGGAGTTTCGAGAAAAGTGTGTTAAAGGCCGCGCAAAGGAAAGTTCCTCGAACGATTATGATTCTTTTTTTTTCAGGTACGGAGTATTAATGAGTTTACTGTATTTCTTGCAGCGACTTTCATCTATTAAATGCTTTATTATTGCGGTAGGCTTTATCGAGAATTGTATCTATAATAATCGCTTTCGAAAGTAAACGACGTTTATTTATTGAATCGTGTGGGACTTAAAGTGATTTTTTTATTTACGAGCTCGTTTGTATTTGATTTTTAATAAAGTATGTTAATGAATTGCGCGGATAAATCGATCATTTCTTGTAGGTGGCGGTAATTAAAATAATGAGATGCGCTTTATAAATTTATTGCTCGTATAAACGATTTTAAGTCTATCAAATTCAGTTTATTTATCAGTTGCATTAAAGAGCACACGGTGATAGGGGTAAAACCAGTTTATGTTTGAAAAATTAATCGGTTTGCATATTATCGAAGTAGAAATTGACGTATTTAACGTTAATCTACTTGAACATTAATTTCGAAACTCAACTATTTTTTATATCATCATTACGAATTTACTCGCATAATTGAAAGTAAAAACGATTCGATCTAATAATAAACGTCATATGAACATTTTGGACGCACGAACGCATGTTATTGCATTTTTCCTTAAATATTGAAATTTATTTCGTAAAAAATTTCATTTTGAATCTCGATACGCTCAGAATGCGCAAAAATTTCCTTCAAAATTTTGCTTTATCCAAAACCCTATAAGGTACATCATACAATAACCCTATTTCTCAAGGAATATCGACAATATTAAACCAGCAAGCAGCCAGGATGTCGTCAAATCAGCATAAAGTAATCCAGCTTGAAAACGAGCGAAAATCGAAAATATACGAAAGCTCTCAGCCGCGGGTCCAGCTTTTTCCCGCGACTTTCTTAACCCAGCCGCGAGTAATCGGGCCAGCCAGTCGGTTTTCCCTGCCGCCGATCGTTTTTCCACTCGCTCGGACTTTCTCTCCGTTTGCGGAAGGCCACTGCCGCCGCTCGCGCGGACATTTGCGCAGGCGCGCGCGGCTTTTTTATCCGTCGCCTTCGCGAGGCAGGTGGCGGATATCGCCGCCTTATTACCGCGGCTCCATGTACCCCCGCGGCGAGCGAGATTTAGATCGGGATCTTTATTCCGGGCTGCTTTTGTTTGCTCGAGAGAGTTGCCGAGCTTTTCCTCGTGATTTATGCCTTTTGCTTAATCTCCCTTTCTTGCTCTTTTTTTCTCCCGCGGAGAGTCATGAGTGTTTTGGATGGGAGCGACGAGTGGAGTTCCGTGAGTCTGAATGATTTTCGGCGAGCTGATGAAGGAGCGTGATTGATTTAACGGGATTGTTCGGCGATGTGCTTCACTTTACTTTTGCCTTTTGTTGTGGCGTTATTAGGTGCTATTTGGAATCGATGACTAGTTCGAAATTGGAAGCTACATGAAGAATAGTCGGTTGGTATAAATAAACGTTGAGCGGTGAATTTGTTAGCTGCTTTACTACTTTTAAATTTCTTTCGTGTAAAAAACATTCAAATTCGACTGATTTTTAATTAATTAAATAAATGGAACTTTTTGAGAGTATTCCATTGCATAGCAAGAAAAAATAGTTCAAATCCCAATTTCTTGTAAATTCCTAGAATCGTTTTTTATTAATTTCTCTTGCATCTATAGTTTACAGTTAGGAGAATTCTAATGCTTCGATCAAACAGCCAATTATTTTCAGTTATAAATGCCGGAACTTGGCGTTCTTTTTCCTAATAAAAGGATACTATTAACTTTGACCGCATAAAGAAGAATCTCTGCAAGCGTAATTAAGAAGTGCATAAAAAAAAACTTGCTCGCCAAAAGTAATTAATTTTTCAACCTTTCTCCTTTTTGAAAAGCAGCGCAGGAATACTGCTTACACCGTCGGCGCTGCGTGGCCTTTCTTCAAATTCGAAAAATCCCCGAACGAACGCAATTACGCCTTAACGAGACGCATTCATTAAAATCGTCTGCCTTCGAAAATTCCTTTGCAGCGCAACAAAAGCCACCTTTCGTCGGGGTCCCCCCCAAAAAAAGGTCGCCTTACGCAACGAAGCTCCAAGATCAGGCCGCCGGCCAGCAAAAGTGAAAGCAACACTGACCCACAAGCCGCGAGAGCATAACAAACTCGGCCGCGCATCTCGTTAACGAATCGTTAAATCGACGCCCTCCGAGAAAAAAGTCAATGTCCGACTCTACCGGATGACTGGGCTTTTTTCTCTTTCAGAGGCGGAGATTAGCGATGGAGCCGCTGCGCAGAATTCCCCTCTCTTTTGTTTTTTCGTTCGGAGGCAACGTGCAGTTTTGCGAGCTGCATGAACGTGTATGATTGAGTGCGGCTCTCGGAGAGCGAGTGCTACTTTTTTTTGCACCCGCGGTATAATCTCGGGGTTTTTTTTATAGCTTTTCGGGCGAGCCGAGGAAAAAGCAACGATTCCAATTGGAGAGAAAGTATTATGTTGGCGAGCTCGGAGTGGGTTTATTAAAAAATCGCAGTATGTGGGGCGGCTGGGTTTAGGAGAAATTGCGATAAAAAGGGTCAGAGATTAGATGAATGGAGTCTCTGTGTGCTTTTTTTCAATGCATTTAGTTATTCGCTAGGCATGTGCTTTTTCCTCGGGGTATAATTTAGATAATATTTATCGGGCACTTCACGAAATCATACTTTTTATATAAAAGTGAGCTTAATTAAAAATACTTTGTTTTAATGCTTTTTTGAAAATTATAAAGTGAAGAATCATTCAACTAAATACAATTGTCTTTGTACAACTGTTTTTATCAGGTCACACTTCAGTGCAAAACCTATCAAGAATGTGTTTCATTTAACAGTGAAGTACCTTTCTACTCAAGTAATTTTATTTAAGCAAAGTGTTCAAGTACTCTTCGCATACTTTTTATGCTCGCGAAAGTAATGGAAGAAATAAAACCTGCACATAATATTGAAATGTTTTTTTAATCAAAATAATCCACGTTTATTTCATTGCCTGTTGAAAGACATTTCTACTTTGCAAATTTACTTTACGCTTAAAACCATCTAAAGAATATCAAATTTAAAGAGTATAATAAACTTCACGTGATTACCCACAACTCAAAATGTCGCGGCCTCGCAATTCAATTCGAAACGTATTTTCCCGATTAAAGGCAATAATTCTTTCTGCGCGCGACAGTACATTACACACAAAGAAAGACGAACTCAAGCACGGTAGTGATTAAAGACAAATAAGGTTACCTTTAGAGCGGAGGTACGCGAAAAGTATCTTAGCCCCTTATTGAAGCGCGGATTCCGCGCATTTAAGGAAAATATTAAGCACTCGCACACTCGACTGCATTTCCGCTTAAATAAAAGAACGACGCGAGCCACTGCATTCGCCGTTCTCGCGCGAAATTTACTTACGTTCAATTCTCGAATGAAAACTCATCGCGAGTTTCCTTTTTCTACTTAAATAAAGTATTTAGGATTCGCGCTCGAGAACTTCTTTGCGCAGCTTTAAAAGCATTTGAAAACTCGACTGGCGCTTCAACAAAAGCACTTGGACAATTTAAGCACTTAAGGTACTTGTAAACATTTTTTTTTTTTTTTTTTTTAGATAATTACGATTATGCCGCTTGAACTCTGCTAAGTTATTCCTTTATATTCCGCGATGATTTTCTAAGCAAGTTTGTCAAGCTCTTGAAAACGCTTGAAAAAAGCACTTGAAGCGCCGTGTTTTTTTTCCTTTCTGGATCATTTTTCTCGTCTTTCTTAAAAAGGAGAGTGCACTACAGTTTTCCTGAAAGATTTTTTAAAAAGGCTCCACCGTTTTTTTTTTAGGCTTTATTCATTTTCCCAAACGGCATTGCGCTTTATATAAATTTTCGTTTAAAGGTTTTACAGTCCGGCTTACCTTGTCGGCCCTTTACGGATATCAAGTGAAACGATTTAGCGCACGACGAACAAACAGTCGCGATAATTTACAATGGAGCTTCTTTTACGAGGAATAAATTTCACTTTTAATATTCAAGCCCGGCAATCCTTCGGGCCAAAAGTCGATCCGCGTCTGATAGTCGTCGAAAACACTTGGAATTTACGAGAGTTCGCGCCGCTAACGAAGCGGTTAATACGCTTGCAGCTCATCTTTCTTAAACGCTTCGAGCGCTCATCAAACATCTCGAATAACGAGATTTTCAACATCATTTTCGGAATGCCTCTCCGATTAATCTCCCTCCGCGAAATATATCGAAGCGGCCATCCAGTCGTGAAAACTTAATAGCTCGGAAGAGATTTTAAGCAGGCGCGTTAAATTAATCTCCCCGAAGGGCAAGAGGGGGGGGGGGAACCGATGGGTTCGTTTCGGCGCGGGGGGAAAAAGCCCCCGACAGCGAAAGCTACTTTACTCTCGGACGCCGCGCGGATTGTAAAGGGGGGCGAGTCGTCGGTCGTTTTTGCGCGGCGCGCGCAATGTCGAAACGGCCGTTTTACGCACGTCCGCGCGGCTCGGGCTCTCCGCGTTACGAGCGGCTATGACGGGGCTGTCGGATATGTCGGAGTAAGTAAAACGTTATACGAAAATGGCCTGTGTAAACGCGGGATGGTTAAAAAAGGGGATTGTGTACTTTTGATTAACTGTTTTTCCTTTGTTTTAGCGAGGAATACGCGAGAGAATGAAGAGTGGAGGGAGCGACAGATGGTCGTTACAATATTATTAATAGTTTATCTTGTCTGATTCGTTTCTCGCATGACCTGGTTTCTGATAAGTCCGAGGCTGTATATTGTTGTTTTACAGATCATCTATCTTGGGATCGTAATACTTGCGCGTATTTACATGATAAGTGTTTATAAAATAACTCGCGATGCTCTTCAGCGCAGCAGATAAGCGCAGAAGTTATATATTTACCCACTGCCCTGACTTTCATAGCTCATTTGCGTAGTCTATTTCCCGTGAAAAGTTATACTTTATATCGAATTAAAAGAAAAGTTTGAGCTCGGATTGCTAATTGCTTTAGTACATGAATAATTGCTTGTAGCAGCATTTCTATTAGCGACTTGATTTATTTTTAGTATTTTCTACAAGGAAAACGGAAATAGATAGTTCTTTTGAAAGTATTTCCATTAGAAAAATATCGAAAGACATCCTTCGCGAGCCGCATCCGTGAATAGACGTAAAAACTTGCCCTTTGAATCCGAAAAAAGTCAGCCGAGGATACAGTCACGACTCAGCTGGGCTTCTGAAAAAATTTCGCAAAAAATAGAATACAAAGACGCATCGTCAAAGATAGAAGGCATTAGCCGGTCTATTTGCCGCGAGCGCAGAAATAGCCTGTCGGAGATCCTCGGCTTTTTTTTCCGAATTTCCCGAGAGGGTCCAGGGACCTCCCCGGGCTAAATTCTTAATGTCGCGGCGCTGGCGACGCTCGGCAAACGCACACCTCCGTAGCCTGCAGCAGCCCGCTGCAACGCTTTCGGCTTGACGACAGGCGCGCCGAACCCCCATGGAAACAGCGAGAGGCAGCAGCCCCGTGCTGCGAAAAGCGAGATAGAGACAGAGAGAGAGAGAGAGAGAGAGGGGGGAGGGAGAGAGAGAAAGGGCGAGAGAGACGTCGATTTCTCTCGGCTCGCAGGAAAAATAACGAGGAAAGCAATCCCGCAGGCTTTCCCCCTTCGCAGTTGCCGGCCGCGCACGGAAGACGCGCGCGCGCCTGCGCAGCAATATTGAATTCGCCGGTCGGCGAGAGAGTTCTCTCTCTCTCTCTCTCTCTCTCTCTCTCTTCCTCTGCAGGACGACGGCGACGCCAAAGAGCTTTTTCTCCTAATTATCGGAGCGCCGCGGCTCTCTCTCCGATCGGACTTGCGTTAAAAAGCGATCGAGGACCTCCGGGGGATCAGCGGCCGATCGGCAGCTGATTAGTTTATTGCCGGCGAGTCCCTCTCAGGAGTGACAGTAGCTTCGCCGGGAGTTAAGTGTGCGTCGCGGGTTTACGAGCGCTCCATTACCAAGGGCCGATGGTCATTAGCTCTATTGTTACAAGCCTATAACCTCCTTTAGGTGTGGAATCGATTAAGCAGGTCAATATTTGAAAGCTGCCGTGGGGGGGAGAAGCTGCGCTCGTCAGCGAAACTGATAAACCGGCTAACTGAATGGAGGGAGAGTCGTAAATGCGTCGCCGAGACGCTTCGCTGTTTGTTTTAAGTGGTCAACAGGAGTCGTGATTAACTTCCGAATGTAGAGCTCTGTTTTAAGCTGCCGTTGTACCGAGCTGTCCTCGTTTCGAGCGGCCAGTTTCACTCTTAATCTTATCAATTTTTCAAGGAACCTGCTAACTTCTTCTAAGGTTTTCAGATTCTATAGCGATTAACTTTTAATTAATTAGATTTATCTCAGCTTCTCGTAAATAAATTTGAGGAATTTATCCATTACACATAAAATATTTGCGAATATAAATAATTTATATCAATTTTATCAAACTTACTTTCTACCTGTAAATCGCAGTAAGCTCAATGTGTACATGAAACTTGCTGAAAATACTGTTATAGGAAACATTTTAAAGTAAAAATTTATTTTTATTTGTGATATAAATACAATGTAGCTATTGCAGAGACTAAAGGCCAAAAGCTAATACTGATACTTGATGTTGATGACGAATTACACTGCTCATTTTCGCAGATAACGACCTTTGTGAGGGTTACGTTTGCCTTTTTAGCTTGTTTTTTGAAAAAGAACACATCTTGATTCTTAAATACGCATGTTCTAGCTACAAAATTACGATCTGATGCATTTGCTGAAAAGATATTATTTAAAAACAATGACGGTTTCAAATTCTTACTATTTATATTCCGTACACTAATCAATATCGAGATTAAATCGTTCAAAACACTCACTTGGATGTCCATAAAAAATGACGCAGTTGAAATTTCGATCCGTAACGTCCTCTACAAAAATATTAATATTTGTATGATGATTTAAAAAAACTGCGAGAATGATTATAATAAGTGAACTACCTCTTAAATTTTCTGCGAATGTATTAGACATGCGTGTATCTTCAATGACGGGAAACGGAAAATCTTTTGTCCAAGAATCAGTTTGACTATAACAATTATACTCGAACTTTAACATTTTAGGATTTGTAACACACTCTGTATCATTCCACGATCCGCAGTGATAACATTTGAAGGGCTTTCTTGAAACACCTTTAATTAAAATGACGAATTAATAAAGACTCACGTTGTATTTAACATATTTAACAGATGTTTTATTTTTAAATTTAAAAAAATTTTAGTTCCTCTAGCACATCAATGCGCATAAACCACAAATTTTTTAATGAATACAGTTTAATAAATAAATCTTTCGGAAATTTTACCTTCATTTACTAAACAGAGGGCAATTACTGTAAATATAAATGTATTTGCAAACGAGAACTTTTTGGATAACATGCTGGCTCACTGAGAAAAAACGGCGAACTGTCGTTTTAGGAGGGCCTCGCGGTAATAAATACCGCCCAAATCTTATCTTAAAACACTTGTCTAGGTAACGCGCGAATCGGAAATTCTACCTTTTATTCTATCGATAAAGGCTAAACCACGTATGATTAGAAATACTTTGGATGATTCAAAAACTAAACATTTAATCTTCTATATATAGACGTAATGTAGATGTCTAGATATGCAAGTGGTTGTTCACGATACGAATGTTTATATACATTTATGTAATATTTCTTACTCAGCCATGTAAAAATAATAATTTAATTCTTTTACGCACAATAATACTACACTTCATTTTTATATGAAAGCCTTTTTACTCCCGTAATCGTTGGACATAGAAAACTCATTTTTTTCAGTTTTCAGCTTTTTACTCAAAAACTAGTTGACAAAATGGCTTCAAAATTTTACAGATTATAGCTATATATATTCTTAATTACCAAAAATTTTTTCAGAGCAATTGATAATTTAATTTAAGAGTTGTGGGTTTTTTTTTAAAAAAAAAGTTTTTGTTAAAAACAAAAGAACCATAGGAGATTTTATTTTTATGCTCTTTAAAATGCTCTTTGTTTGATTGAAATATTTCAATCCTTTAATTAAAAAAATTTTAAATTAAATTTTTCGAAAATCGAAAATTGACGATAAAACGAAAGCAAATAAGCGAAACACGAAAAGAAGATTTTGGCCGCCATCACAAAAAAAAAAAAAAAAAAAAAAAAATACAAAAAATGAGCCGCCAACAAGAAAATCCGTCCAGTAGAAGCTGTGATTCAGGCGCACACACACATACACACACACACACACACACATCCATACAGACATTTTTCAATAACCATTTATTCTTGTTCCTGACACCTCAAAATACAATTATAACATATTTTTAGAACAAGTCCAAAAATTACTATCACAAAGCTTCCTCTAGGAGGAAGCAAAAGCTCAACTTTCCATCATTATATATCTGTTACTTTAAAAATTCACAATCTATTTATCCCAAAAAACATTGCCGTCTGATGCGAACGCTCAAACTTTGCACGTAATGCCGCTCCGTAAAGCCAAAAGTCCCGACAACTAAAATGTTTGCTTGCAAAAGAAAACAAAATCAATATTTCCGCCGTCGTTGACGGCTCGTCAGTCGGCGGAATTTCTAAAACAGACGGAAAATGCCTTATCGATCTGCGTTGGCAGCGAGTCAGTCGACTCGACTTGCCTCGAAATGCCCCGCCGCGAGATATTATGTAAATGGATAAACGGTGCGTGCTTTATTAGTTTATCGGCGCGGCGCGCGGATTTGTCGGGCCGCTCTCTGGTTTAAATATTTCCTGCGTGAGCGAAGGAAGTTTGCGCGGGCGCCGATTGGCCGGAAACGGTATTTACCCTGAGGTTTTGCGAGCGATTTCCATTCTCTCTCTTTCTTTCTTTTTTTTTTTGGATTTTCGATTGTCATTTTATTTAAAGGCCGCTTAATATTTATGAACTTTTATGGGGGTATAAATTTTTATGGCTTCGAGAGCGTAAAATATGAATTTACCTTGCTGGATGAAGCTATGCAACGTCTATTGAGTTAATGTTGGGATTGGAAAAATTGATTTTCGATGTATTTTTGAAAATATATATTACTTCATTTTCGCTTTTTGCCGGCCATATCGTGCCTGGAATGCTTTAAAAATTTATAACGTGATATTTTTGAAGGGTTTCTTATTTAACTCTATTAAAAGCTATATATACGCTTTACTCGAACTTTAAAATTCCAGGAAATTCAACACTCAAGCTCGCGACTTAAACAAATTTTTTTATATAAATTTTCTGAAAGAACAAGTTTTGAAATTTTTTAACTGCCAAGGAACTGATAAAGCTTTATCCATTACTTACTCCAAACTGGTATAATGAATAGGACGCTTGATCGCAATGATAAAAGTAAGTTTACAAAGTTAGTAGAGAGCCTTGTTCGTTTATGTAATCAAAGTTTCTGATCCGTTCGTCGTGCTAAAGGTTAAGAGTCCAGTTGAATGTTGCACCTGTCTGGTTTTTAGTAACTTTAAACTAATTGGATTAAATAAGTCCTTGCCGATATAACGAAGCGATTCTTGTCAACGCGTTCGTGCAAACGAATGTGTACGAGGGGAAGACATTTATTTCTAGGAAATTCAGAAATTTTTCGCTTTATTTAATTTTACTTTTTTTCTCTACTTCCATAAAACGTGCAATATATCTTCGGTGGAAATTGAAGTCGTTTTTGCGATAGAAATTGGACACTGCTGTACCAAAGGTTATACGAAAATGTTCCACTTTTCGGGTCAGTTCAAAGCGTTAAAAATAAAATGAAAAAACCTGAGCAGTTTTATTATCGAGGCAAAAATCAAATTCGCGCTTTTAATTTTGTTTATTATACAAGATGGTTAAAAAATATCCATTTAAAATCCGCCGTCATCGCACTGTAATCTCTAATCACCGTTTCAATTCCAATATCGAGGGGTCCAAGAACGAAAGCAGCGCTCGAAAATCCGCTTTAAATAACGGCTTTGAACCCGGCGGTATTACCGGCACGAGCCTGCAGCGAACTGCTCGCGAAAACTTTTTAATTGCTCCTACCTATAAATAAGAGGCAAAAGTCAATTAGCGATCGGCCGGCCGATCGATAAAACAAATTTCCGCGGCGCTCAACCACTCGAAAAAAAAAAGGAAGAGAAAAAAAAACGAGTCAGCGATGATCGTCGTGCGGCGACGGGGAGAGACGGAGAGCCGAAGGCGCGTGACTTTTCCGATGACACGTGCAGAGAGTCCCAAGTCGAGAGCCGATATAATGGCTTTTGGAAAAGACCGCCGCCGCCTGCAAACGACCCGATGAGGATCGATCCAAGAGCTGCCGCTGCAGAAGGGGAGGGGGGAGGGGAAGAATGGCTGCTAATGAAAGGCTATTTCTGTCAAATAGAGCACAATGCCTGATTGGGGACTGGCTTGCGTTTCTTTTTTTTTCGCGCCGCCGCCGGTCGAAGGGTGGCGTTATGCGGCGCAGCTTTTCGCGATCTTTCAGCGGCGCCCGCGAGTTTTTAATCAGCCGGCGTGTGTGGAGGGCATTGTTTCGTACAGGTCGCGTCTGATTTTTTAATGTTTTTAATATTGATTTCGAATCGTAAGGCGAGAGAGCAGCTGCGAAGTAGATTGGATTCGAGCGAAGGAAATGAATGGCTTGCTTTTTTACGCGCGTTAAATTTATATGGCTCGGTGTTATTAAAAATAGCTCTCGGTTCTCGATATTAAACGTAGATGATTAATAAGAGAAGGAGTTTGTAGGCAATGTAAACGTAAGCGCCCCGATTTTTAATTAATTTAATATTGGTATATCGAGGCAACTTTGTTAATTGGATTTTAAAATAAACTCCAGTTTATCGTTGTTAAAAGAAATTACAAAGCTTTTTATACTTGTAAAGTATTAGGATAGTGTATTAAGTGTTCAACGCGCAAATGCAAAATTGAATAATAAACGCTTAATATTTACTACACATTTAACTGTTATCAACAAGAGCACGTTTTCATTACAGCAGCATTATATCCTGGAAGGCTTCGAGCGCAAATATTTTTCTTCCTTCTCCGCGCCAATGAATCGTATATAAAAGCTCTCGTAAAAAATCGAGGCATATGGCATTATTTAACGCAAACGAGTTTCGACGGAAGTGGCCCTTTCTCTCTCTCTCTCTCTCCCGCATCTCCGACAGTCGACTCATTCACTTTGCAGAAAAAGCAGCGGAGGCTGCACCACTTCCGCGGATCGTCGCACGTATAAAAGTCCCCGGCGACCGTTACGCGAAAAAGGGGCCTCCCCGCGGCCGTCTGCAGAAGCTAAACGCCCCGAGTGAACGAACCTGCGCTCTGCGTGTCGCAGACCGCAAGAAGCCTTTTCAGAAGGTGAAACCACTAATGAACCCTCTTTTGACGTTGCCGAGCATTTCCTAGGCCGCGCGCGGAAAGGGGGCGGAAAAATAAACAGCGCGGGAAAAATCCCCCGCCTAGGGAATTTGTTATGGTGCGCCTCTAATAACTGGATTATGGTTATATTCGAGCGCTGATGAGCGGAGGATGCTTGTATGATGGAATTAAGTGGCCGCGCGTCGCAATTTTGGCCGCTAATTTAATGATGGCTAATAAAGTTCGTTGTGCGGAAACAGAGTTACACGAAATGTTATTAAAGTTTAATGCGCGCCGCGAGGATCGAAAGGGAGTTTTGTTGTAGGAGCTTCGTTTGTTGGTCAATCGGAGACGTTCAATTTCCGATTCAATTTAGATTTAACTGGCTTTGCGCAGAAATATATACATATAGAGGCGTTGAATTTATCAAGTTTGAAGAAACTTTTTCCATCGCACCACACCTTGACAATTCGTTTAAAAGGCGGACATTGCGAAATTTTGTAAACTTTAAAGTAGATTACACATTTGAGTGTTTGATCGTCCTCGAAACTAGTTGATTTTATTGACTCAAAGTAATGAAATTATCCGTCCAAGTTTATTATAATAAACCTCAAAGTATCCTGTTCTTCTCTGAATAAAAATTGACTATCGGACGAACTTTAAGTTCAATCCCACGATAATTATTCTCGAGAGATATGAATTTAAAATAGAGTTTTACACCCAGTTAAATTATTCTCTGAAGATCTCTCTCCTCGATTCCCTTTGGCCTCATTATTCTTGGAATTTGTTATCGTATCTTGCATACACATCTTACTTTCCTTGAAGTAATTGTCCAAATCACATCGGAATCACTTCTTTAAAACTTGAACGCCATCATATTCATATTCAACTTAAAAACATAAATTACAATCTAAGCAAAATCATAGCCTTGTAGCTATAAAATACAAGTAACCGATACGAGTTTTTTTACCAACTCAAAGTGCGAAAGCATTTGAGCTAAAAAACTAAAAAACCTCCCTCTTCCCAGCATCAATATATACTCGTAGGAAATCAGCACTCGATCCCATTATTTTTCTCCAGCTCTGGTACACGTAACCGTTAAAAAGATATCTTCCCATCGGCATGCGGCGATCAAAGTCACATACCCACGCGGAAAAAGGAAGAGCGCCAAGTGCACACATATCTGCCGCAAAAGAAAAACAAGGGGGCCTCGTTGCGCAACGGCCGCGGCGATGTTACACCGGGATAAAGGAGAGCAGTTCCCTCGAGGACCGAGAGAAAGTCTGTGAGAGCGGCACCTGATTTTCGGAGCGATCCTCTCGGAAATCGAACAAAGCCACGGACGATCCTTCGCTCTCGAGCTGCTTTTCCATCAGCGCATTCTTTTCACTTACGCCGCTGTGCGTGCTCTTGTTATTATGCGCGGACGCGCGCAGCTCTGCCGCCGCCGCCGCCGCCGCCGCTTTTTCTCGCTCCCGCGGAAATTGCGCGCCGTGTTTGTTTGTTTGCGCGGAATTTAGCTACTTCTAATCTGCTTCTAGTCTGCTGGGCCTTTTCGACAGAAGCGCTGCTTTCGGAGTTTTCCGACGAAACTTCAAAGAAAGGGCAAAGGTTGCTGTGATGATGAGCAACGAGAATAGAATAAGTTTAAAGCGTGCTCGACGTAACGCGTCAAAAGGAAACTTGATTTAATATGACATATGAATGTGAGATTGGAGCAGAGATAAAAAATTTATAATACTATTAAAAGTAATTAAATAGTTTTTTGTTCACTTTTGACTTTATTGCATACTTTTATGATAGCTTTTTGTTACATTAATAGAATAAAAATATTATCCTGTACAGTTTGCATGTGAAATATTCGAGTTTCCTTGTAACGTCAAGCATGCAACGTCGAAAATTAATTAAACTTATTCATTAACAATTATTTGACAACCCTCATTGTCCTTAATTAAAATGAACCTAGGCATTTCACAAGCTTTCTGCAAGCAAGTCCCGACGAGTTTTATTTCCAGCTTTGTGCGCGACGAAGGCCGGAAAAGCGTCGCTGAAAAAGGTGGCGCGAAATAAATGAGCTATTGAATTTGAGCCGCGACAAACCTGCCGAAACAGCAGCCAGCAGACGGATAAGTAATTAATTCGTGCCCTCGACACTCGGAGCACTCGGCATTTTAAACCCGACTCTCCTTCCGCGACGTTCTCCAACGACGTTACCCCGGCATTCAGCGCTTCCGTAACAACGTTTAAACGAAACTAAAGCCCCCCCACTCGATTTTTGTTTGCTTAATTAAGACGTCTCATAAAGGAGAGGTTCGAATGCTCTGCAGGAGCCGAGAGAGAGAGAGAGAGAGCGAGCCATTCCTAGATTTCAAGCCCGGGAATTCATTTGCATTGCGGATGACGGAGCTTTCTTGGGAGCGACTTTAATTATACTTTGCGGAGCCGCGCGCACACACCTCGCGCGTGTATTACAATCGGCGAGCCAGCTGCAGCGAAGGGACTGGCTTGCTTGGGAGACTCGACGAGCCGCGAGCACTTTGCGCGAAAAATTAACATTCTTATTAATGATTTAATTAGGAGGCCCTTAACCGGGGATTACAATGGATTTGACACTTTACGCGGAGTGGCGCAGCTTAGCCGGGATTAGGATTTAGGAGGAGATTATGAGGTTAATCTTAACGATGCTTACACGACGAAGACACGGTTAATCTGCTTTTTAAAAATCATTTTTTATACATAATAATAAACTATGATGCTTTTTAATTTCTGCTGCGATGGGGGTGTGCTCAGGTGATTAGAAATTTTGTAGGATTAAAAGATCTTATAGAATTACAGAAAAGCAACAATAAATTGAGTATATTCACTTTGCTGTAAAAAAGGAAGCGACATTTCACTGGAAGAATTTAGAAATGGAATGCAAAAATTGCTCGAAAGCGTTGGCATTACGTGCAGTTACTTTTATCGGTTAATATATGGTATTTAATATGATTAGATATATAGAGTAGAACCTGCAATAAGTGCATGCGAAATACACAATCACTTCATCTCGTACGCAACTAATTGCGCAAGAAATTTCAGTCGAATTAACAGTCCGTTCCGCTCGCTTTTCACATCGCAATTGTCGAGCGAGAAAATTCGAAAGACCGTCATTATTCCGACGTAAAAAGAGACTATGGAAACTACCGAGCTCGTCTTGTCGGGGAATTCTTTCCTCCTAAATAGACGGGAAAGGGAACTGGGTTCCTCTCTCGACAAGCGAAAATCGATGACGCATCTATATATTTAGTTGGATATATTACGAGAACTATAAAGAAGCGGAAAAGAAAATAACAAAAATACGAAATGGATGCGACCGAAGGAAACGGCGGAACGGAGAAGGCTGTGCCGCGCGCTCGATATTCATTGTCAGCCGAGCAAAAACGCTTCTACGTTATCGGGTTGTAAATTACGGAGCCGCATGAAAGAAAATATAAAGAGTCATTTTCAGCGGCGTATTTGCAGAATGTTCGTCGTTGAAAAAGAAACTTTTATCCGTTTAATCAATTTCTTTTTTTTTTTTTTTTTACAAAATTTATCATTTATCTTCCCGGGATATCGTGAACGTAGAAAGTCATAAAAGTGGATGGCTAATTCATCTTTTGACTTGTTTGCCTCGGCTGTGATTAAGCAAAACTAGAATAGGCTCGAATGTAGATCGTTAAATATAGATGGATTCACTGAGCAGTGAAAAAGTTCTGCCGGTGAAAAATTAGCTTTCTTAGATTACAAGTGTGAATAATGACGTATCATTGCGTTCCATTTTCAGAATTAAATATCGATTACTCTGTACATCAAACTATATAAATTGTGCAGGGCTTTTATTTTTTAACATTTTTATTATAATATTGAATATGTACTTTGCATTTTGACTAATATTTTTTCCCGAATAATATAAACTTCTAAATTACTTAACTTTTTACTGATCGCTGCATTATTTCCGTCCAAGAGCGCCAATAAACAACAAAATTCGTAGCTGAAACTGATCCTTTTCCAAGCGAACTATACGTTTCAATTAACTTCCACACGAGTGCATCAGCTCAACTCTCCCCAGCTCCTCTCAGGCGCAGCTCCAAAAAAAAAAAAAAAAAAAAAAAAAA
>UCOM01001076.1:0-50826 GCA_900474385.1 Ormyrus pomaceus
TAATTATGGGTCTCGCGTGAAAATAAACATCACCATCGAATTCCTTGACCCTCAAAACCCTTAACTAGTGACTTTTTGTAACGATATCCCTACAGGATATCAAAAAAAGTCGGTGTACTCTTAGGATCAGTCACTGTGTATATAGCTTGTGTGTGGCAAACTTCAGGGTCCTAAAACTTCGGGCTGAAGAAGAAGAAGAAGAAGAAGAATAAAACGGGATTTTGAGCATTTTCGAATTACGCTCTCATTTATTACGACTTGAATAGCTTTTTTACCGATATTTTTGTTGGAAATCATAGTTTAGCTATAAATATGCTGATATGCCAAAAATAGCTTAGGAACAATATTGCTAAGCATTATTTTTCTGATAATGAAAAATGCGAACGTCAAATTAGAAGTAAATAGTGGTACGGGTGCCGCATCGTCTGGTTCTCAAACTCGCCTCCGCGGAACTACCGTGCCACTGGATGTACAAGGTATTTAAGAAGGAAAAGACGACCGCACTTATATTATTGCATGGTTCTTTAAAATCTTGTAAAGTATCTTATAAAGATTTATTATCTTGTAAAGTAAAATCGTCAAAACGCAATAAATAATTATCGTCAAATATAAAAGAGGTATTTTTTTTTAAATTCGTGCATTCAATTGCTTTTTCGTTCTATTTATACTTATTTTTGTATAACTATAGCTTTCACAATTTTATCATCTTTTTTTTAATATTATCATTAATTATTTTAGTCGACGCCGACTCTAACTTGGCATTGAATTATATAGAATTATATTAATGTATATTGTAACGGGGCAACTTCTGACCGAAGTCGGCAAATAAATAAGATTTTATTATTTGTAGCCGGGCGTCTCTCTTACGCTCCGGCGTTACCGTTAACAACGCTGCTGCTCTCTTCCCATTCGAAGCCGCAGCTTTTCAATCCCGTCAGCTGTTCTCACTCCTGACGGATAGCTGAAAACCACGAAAAACCGGACGTCGGTAGCGGGAGGATTCGGGGCTAGGAACTCGCTCAATAAACTTAACAAACGATTTAAAAACAATAAGATTCACGCCAAGCGCGTGAACCGTTTATTAAATGAAATGACAAATGAAACCGGGGAACGAAAATAACACCAAATCCGTTCGCAACGGGAGCCGTGAGAACGGCTGCAAATGCGCTCGCGATATGCGCCGAAGGCACCAAATAAACCACCTACGTTTAAGGGCTGGCCAGCCTCCCAACGATCGAACCTCTCCCTCTCCCTCTCTCTCTCTCTCTCTCTCTCTCTCTCTCTCTCTCTCTCTCTCTCTCTCTCTCTCTCTCTCTCTCTCTCTCTCTCTCTGTCTCTCTGTGCCTCTCTTATGGCTTCTCATCGGTCTTGCCTTCTTCCACTCTTTTCTCGTCTCTCACATTTCCTTCCGAGAAGCATGACTGGTAACTGCAGCCCTAAGCATTCGCATTCTTCTTCGCTGAAAGGAGAGTATTGGCAGGCTTATTAATGATTTACCATTCGTTCCAGCTGCAAATAAAGCGCGGAACTGTTCGTCTTATCTTTATATCGTGACTTTATGTGCAATTATGAGAAATAAAAGGGAAGCATTATTTTCTTTTCACTGAAACTCACTTTCAATGGCAATTATTGCCTATTACGAATGATGAATTACTTTTTGTAACAGCTTTTAAATTTACATATTTGAATTTCAAATGATTTCTTTATGTATATTATATTTTAAACTCTTGTTAATTTATGTAAAAGTGTTTTTGATTTATGGGCTTAAATTAACAAGATGTACATATCATTTTCAATGCAGAGTCAGCTTGCTCGTAATTAATTAGTATGCTTTTACTCAATGCTAACCATTTATCGCTGCATGTATATTCATTTACTGTTGCAAAGATTATTGTAATTTCAATGGCGAATGAAATATATTTTATAATACTATTTATTTCTTCATTTTTTGTTTTACTCAGCTTTTTAAATCGAAAACGCAAATCTTTTGGCATTATATCTGTCAAAAAGCAGCGAAACTAACAATAAGCAGTGTACTACCCTGATCTAGGCAGGGCTTTTCAATCCCGTCCGTAACCGGCTCTCTTTTCGATCGTCCCCCCCCCTCTTCCTTCTCGACGGCCGCTTCTCTCTCCGTGCTTTCCAATATTGACGCAGGGCTCTCGAGCGCCGCGCACGCGGCGTAATCCGACAAACGAGATTCCCAGCCTTAGCGCAGCCCGTCCCGTATAAAAAGAGAGAGAGAGAGAGAGAGACAGGCCTGCCGGGCGATTCCTTAGCCTCTCGCTCTCGCGGAGGGCTGATCCGCGCGCGCGGGCAATAAGTCGCTTTGCGCGGGATCAAGGCGTTTAGCGGGGACGCGCCGCAATTTATTACCGAGCGAGAGAGAGAGAGCGTGCCGGGAATGCGTCTGGAATGCCGGGGGCGCCCGATAAATTATATATGTACCGATGTGCCCGGGAATTAGATGAACGCGCCGCGCTCCGCTTGAAGGATGCGCTTTTAAGACGTATGGAGGAGGCCTGCGGTAGGAGCGAGCTTCGGGGACGCCGGGATATGGATGGCCGATCGAGAATGCCGCAAGCGCCGTGATTTTCCCGGAAGGGAAGGTGAGGAAAGTCAAGCGGCGGAGGCTGCTTTTGCAGTGAAATTGCCCCGTGGAAATTAAATAAGCCCAAGACTTTCGAGGTTATTTTAGTTATTCTTTGGGTAATTAGCTTTGCGATTTTAACTTCGTTCATTGTTTAAATACGAAGTGGAATATGCAGGCTATATTTAAATGCAGGAAGTCGAGCTTTTGTCTGGCTTAAATGATAATTAAAAGAGAGACGGATTTAGCAATTTTAGCTCCGAATCATTTAGTTACTTTTGTTATCAAGGAAAAAATAGAAAGTAAAATTTATTTTTATCTTTTGAAAATTCATTAAAAAAATAAATATTACAATAATTTGTAGAAAGAATAAAATGTCGCGAATAAAATTTGATAAGTTTTAAGGTATGCGTTTCATTCTCAGACGAGTTATAGAACATTTTTTACTCGATTACATAATTTTTTCAAGCAGAAAATTATTTTCCAAACTCTGTATCTTCATCGGGCTTCTAGACAGTAGTAAATTATAGCCTTGAAAATGTTATATAGTAGATAGCAAGTTTAATCAAGATTGCCTGACTATTGGAGGAATTTATTTGTAAAAAAATCAATGCCAGTGAATAAAGTATTAAAAGAAAACCTGATTTTAGAAAAAGCAATTTTTCACGCTTAAACATCTCAACAAAAAATAATCTTTTTCACGCATTTTTCAAATTAAACTCATTACAAGCTTATCAAAAAGCTTGGATCGCCGTTATTTTTAAACTCATTAATAAAGATCGAAGCTCGATCTGCAAGTCCAGTGGGAAAGAAGTCGAAATCAATCCCCAACGCAATCGAGCGAAGGAGGAAGGCGCGAAAGAGTCGGCATTGGCTTATAAAACTTTATATTAAAGCATCGATTTCTTATTTTTATCGGGCAGCCGGTCGCTCTCTCTCTCTCCACGTAAAGGGTATACCGCGAAGATATATATCTCGCTCTCTCGCAGTTTCCGCGCACATCCTTGCCTTCCGTCTCCTCCTTTCTTCGGAGCCTGTTTTCCAGGCCGCGTCGCGACGCTCCCCGAAGACCGTAAAATATTGGAAGCTCGCGCCTGGCCGTTTATTGCCTTTGATTTCATTTCCCGCGGGAGATAATTTTGCAATTCAAACATCTGCGGCTCCGCAAGTCGCTTAATTTCTTTTCGCCCAGTAAAAGCCTTTCTTCGACAAAATAACATTGAATGCTATTCTCGTTTTAAAATGCAAATGTGAAGCGAAAAATGAGTAAAAGATTATCTCGCGTACTATTTTTTTTACAGTTTTTTTTTTTTAAATTATTTAGCATTTCTACGTATTTTGAACTTTTGAAAGGATTGAAAAAGTTGGCAGATTTCTTCGATCCAATATCTTTTAAGAAATGATAAATGCTCCATTCCTAGTCACAGTTTAATACTTTATATCTTTACCGTCCGAAGATATTACGAACTGTCAAACTGCAGGACAGACTTACAATTGCGATAATAGAAAGCCGAAAAATGTTCTTTCCGAACAAGCCATAATACCGAGACGTGATCTTGGAAAGTAGCGGATCTAAATCTTTTATTCCCAAGGTTTCCCGTTACAGGGACCCCGTCATTCTGCCCTCTACCTTCTCTCGGCAGCTCCGTCATCCCGGTGTAAACAGATTGCCTCGCGGCAGAGAGGTATCTCGTCGCCGTGTATAACGAGCGATTTTTCCACGAAAACTTTGTGAGCGCGCGTGTATATACAGATAACGAGATATCGAGCGATCGACGAAAGAGAGAGACAGCCTTGTTTGCTCATCCGACCTTCCGAGAGCGGAGGGCGAGAGATAGAGAGAGACAAGAGCAGCTGTATCGCTTTACCAGCGCTGAATTTCGCGCTGTAAAACAATTTCGCACTCGCTGGCACTTGAAGCCGGGCGCGGGGCTCGTTTCCTCCTTCCAATTTCGCGCGCCCCGAGTGAATTATCCGCGTGCTTTGCGATTGATAAAGAGCGACGGCGGTGGCGGCGGCGGCGGCGGCGGCTCCCCTTTAAGAGTGACGTATGTGTATCGAACGGACACACAAAGCCGGTCGTGCATGCTCTACTTGTCTTGAAATGTCACTTTTTTTTTTCGCAACGGCCTCTGCGCGAGCGCCGCAAAGTGCTTTTGCGACGATAAATTTGCACCGGAGGCGCGCGCCCGCCTACTGTGTCCGTCCGCCCGATTTTTTATATTTATTCTGCGCCCGGCGTAGTCGATTCAATTTTGATGGCGCTTTTGTCGACGGCTACCAAGAATAATTAGCGGGCGCCTTTTGTGCGCGAATATTATTTTACCCGATCGGGTGAAGCGTCATTGCTCCGAAGAAAAAGTTTTATTGCTCGCTTAGACAATAGTAATTTGTATATGTAATTTTAACGTTAATTAATTTTTTTTGCAATGCCACTGTCAGCACTGCCGTGGTAAACAGCAATTTTAAAGCAAACAATAACGTATTACAATTAATTTTTTTACTGTAGCCAAGTTTTCATTTGAAAAGGCGCCTGCAAAAGCAAAGAAATTCACTAAAAAAAAGGAAAGACTGCGAAAACAATGTATTTTAAGTATCCCCCTGTTGCATATTAATAAATCGCATTTCCCGCTTTTATCCTTGAATATAATTAAGCATGCAAATATATTAGAATAGCATCAACACTCGAAACCCGGAATACATAATGCATGCGACACGTTGACTCCTCGCGGCCGATTACGAAACCATTACCGCGCGACTCTAACGAATTTTTCGTCGTCTGCTTCGGCAGCTGCGTATCCTCCGCGGCCCTTCTTCCATTTCCAAACAGAGCCAAAGTGGCTGATAAGAGAGCGTACAAGTCGAGGGTTTATGGGGTCGTCGTGTATCGCATCTTTCATGCCGCACCTACAGCACCGTCGCGACGACGGAATGTATAGGTATACGGTGCGCAGTAAGACTCGGCGACTCCCGGTTCGATTGCGCTCCCTGCTTCTTTTTTTTCGACTCGGCAATTTTGAGCTTTTACGCGCTCTTTCTCTCTCTCGCGGAAGCACGTGAAAATGCGAGACAGACGAGATGAGCCTCGCTGAATTTCGCCGGAAAAGACGGGCTCGTGAATAGGGCGCTAAAATAGGAGGCTCCGCCTAATGCGATCGTTGGGTACACTATTATTTTTTTATCTTTTTAAGGATGATCCTCTATCCCTTGCAAGGGGATTGTATGTCAATGTAGAGAGCTTTTTAGGATACTTCTTATGATAATGTATAGTGTATTTGTAAATATGTTCAAAATAGTAATCTAGGTTTTTTTGAATGATTGTCATACTTATAATAGATTAGATTAGGTTTAAGACTGGCTGAAAGTAGTTATTGCAATATATAAGTATTAAAAGAAACATGAAATATTTGTTAACAAGTCCAGGGTAACTAAACTAAATGCATAATTTATACACGTTTTTTATAGATTTTGTGATTTAAATTTATTCATATTTTGCGTTTATACATGTACATTTAAATAAATATATTTCGCAAAATAACGTATAATTTATATTCAGACAACCCGTTTCTGTAAAAAAATTTCTATATGAATATCAGTGAAGTGGAAATTCAGCTGCACTCTTCAAATATATTTCAATTTGAGGTCAAAGATATATACACGACGTATATTAATGTCAGCAATATTTCACATCGATACAAGAGGGACTTTGTTACTACGTATGTAAAGTTCAAATAATGGAAGTAGTCCATTATCTCCGGTGGAAATTATCATTTTTTTTTTCACTGCTTTGAGTACTTCGTTATTTTAACTAAAAGCTAACACTTGGTATTTTAGTACCTATTATGTAATATATAATAAAATATTTAACATTATGTTAGACAATTATTGTTATTCATTATATTTAATAACACAAATATATTTAAGCGAATTATATGATTTTTTGCAAGCTTCTCGTGCAAAATTCTTTGTCTATACAATATAATTCCAAGAAAAGTATCGTAAATGAAAAATTACTCTGTCCAAGTCGTTTCCCTTATTTGATAAAAATTCAGCTTGGTTTAATCAGGCGTTTATTAAATTGCATTTCCCTCCAATTAGTAAACAAAGTTTTCTTTATTTTCTTCAAATTAAAATCGGACAGCTTTACGTTCCTTCCAGATCTAATTTAAAAGTCGCGGCCTCGCTTAATTCTCGCTCTTTATTCCATTGCCGCTTGTCTTTCCTCCTGCCAACTTCCGTGTTTCGCTTTTTCCTTTAATTCCTCCTTCCAGCACTGTCGGGGACCCTTGAGGTGACAGAAGAATCGGCTCCCGTTCCTCTCCGCTTCCTCCTCATCTCTCGGAGCCGCAGCACAAAGTCGTTCCGGCGCAGACGCGTCTCCCAGCGCCGGGCGTGCAGTTCCGTTTCTCTGAACCGTCACGTAGGTGAGAATTCTTCATGAAGCTGAAATAGTTGCACTCGAGCTCTGCGCAAACAGCTTCCCGGCGGCGTATTACGTCATTAAGCCGGAAGTGGAGTCGGGAAGCGAGTCAAGGACTTTTTCCCTCTTTCTTTTTCCAAAGCCGAGAGACTTCTGTCGATGTCAGGTGTTTTTCAACCTGCCCACGAACGGAACTCAAGATTAGAGAAAGAGATACTTTATTGCGGAACGTGATCTTGATAAGAAATTGACGAACCTACGCACTTGGCCTCGCACATAATATCTAAACTGAAATAAAGAAATTTTCGTTGATCAACGAAATTAAGCCTCTTTATAGACAACAAGCAATAAATTAGATGAAAGAGTTCTTTCATCTAATCCATTATGCAATAGCCTAAAGTTTACAATTAGTTAATTTTTAATTCGCTTCCAGATTTACACACAAGACCTTTTGTTAAGTTCCTACGAAAATTCAACTTTCATCGATAGGTGCTTTTCTTTATTCGCTCAAACAATCAATATTACGAATGAAACAGTATCTATGTTCTAATTCTCTAGTTTGATCGAAATAGGATCCAGAACACTGACCCTTCAGAGTCGTTTATCGGTCGAGCTAAATTTTTAATCAGGGGTATCAGTGCGCAGTATTATACTGAGAAAAAGAACAAATCGACAATGACAAACCCTTAAATAACCAAAGTGAATAGGCCAATTAGTATTCGTTAAAATTTAGCCCCGCGTAGAACTAAACGCAGAGCGCTGACAATGACGATAGCCGCGTAAAGCGAACGACAATGCGACGAGGGAGAGAAGGGAAAAATAAAGAAAGGTAGGACGAGCTTAATTTTTCCCTCATCTGCAGTGTTTACCGTGAGACAACTCGATCCTCTCGACGTCGCATAAAGAGAGGCGAGAGCGGAAGGTTTTCGCTCGTTGAAGAATTCGCAGGGAAAGACAATCAAGAGTCCCGTTTGAAGCGCGCCGGGGTGAGGCGCCGCTAAGCAAGAGGGAGAGCGCTTCCTCCCTCCCCCCTCCGGAGTAATGAATGGCTGGCTCAAATGTAGGTCAGACTCGAAAACTCGACAGAGACGCGCGCGCGAGGAAGGAAGGAGCGCGAGAGTGGCGAAAAAGAAATTAAAGAAAGAGAGAGGGAACGATATTCTTTATACATTCGATTGCGCGGCTCCCCCTCGCCCCTCTACCTCCTCTGCCGTTCGTTCCCGTTTGCCCTCGACGTACGTAGTTGCTGCGATTGAGCGCGTTACCAATGCTATTGCTGGGGCGCGCCGATAATTGCGCGGCCGCCACTCCTGATTCTCTTCCTACTTAACCGTCGTCATCTCGCTGAAATTGGAAGGAGAACGAGGGAGAAATGGGGAATTCAAGTCTCTCTCTCTCTCTCTCTATTTCTTTCTCTCTGTCGTTCTGGGCTCTATTTTCGTCCTCCTTTTATTTGACTTCCCGCTTGATTTCGACGTTGTCACTGGTCTGCGCGACAAAAATTTCCGGGAATTTATCGATTTTAAACTGCTTACTTTCTCACATTGTGCGACTTTTCGGCCCTGACACGCCAGATATTGGGAAAATGTGCTTCTCCGCGCGGCGCTGAGAACGAAATTAAATATAAATTGAACGTCCTTTCTACTCGATTCTATATATATCAAAAATTCTTCTAAACGAATTATTACTTTTTTTTTTAGAAAGGTCCGTAAGTTTTAGTATTTTACACTTTGTAACATGTCAATCAAATTTGTTTTTTTTTTTTTTTTTTTGTGACGGTACGTGCAGTTTTACAGTGGTACTTTTGTCCATCAACAGAGACCAGGGTTCGCACTGGAAAACCATCGGATTATAAATTCGATACTGTCGGAGTCACCGTACATATCAGCTTTATGATACGACAAATATTTATGCGGAGCAAAAATTGTTTAGTTACAAAAAAAAATAGTACAGCAAGTAGTTAATCACTGATTATAGTCAGGCGGTATAATCTTGAGAGCTATTTTTAAGAATTTCCAATCTCTAAGCCAATAAAACTTTCTAGATGGCTTCTTTACTACTACTTTTTTCTTGCATCTCGCCGTACAAATATTGGCTCACAAGATAGCTCGCTCGAAAAAGCGGAAAAGCTCTTTTTAAACGAACTGGCGACGAAGAACAGCGCTTATTCGTATTTATCACGCGGGTTTCTCTAACTAATGTAAATTTAAGTGCAACGCAGCATAGCTAATGGAATTTAAAGCGTCCCTCGCTCTTGCGCCCTGAAAAAAAAGAGCCCGGGCGGAGGTTCATCGTCGTTCGCGGGCCATCGCACTTTTCTCTCGCCTTGGCCCCTCTCGAGAAATCGGGGATTTACGACGCAATTTGAAATCGATTTGGAAGTCGGTCCGCGTAAAAATGCCGCGCCAACCTTCGCTCATCGCGGCTCAATCTCTCGTCTCTCGAAAATTCTCTCTCTCTCTCTCTCTTTTTTTATGCGCGCGCGCCGAAATCGAATCGCGCCGCCCGTCGACGATTTTTGCCGCGCGGCTCAGTCCCCGGAAAATGTACCTCGGAACCTTCCAAAATTCGATAGAACTGCGGCGGGGAAATGTTATTTCTCTCGGCGCGGTTATAAAATCCATCTGTAACACGCTTGGCCGCCGGCGAGAAGGAGGAAAAGATGATCGGGAAAAGTTCTTAGATTCGATTAGGGTGACAAAACGAGGCTGAGAGCCAAGCGCGCCCTCTACAGCGCGAGAAGGAGTGGCTAATGGGCTTTTTCCTTCTTTTCTCGTGCGGGGTTTTAAAGTTTGGATAACTTTTGACTCGCGTCGCGGGGATCCCTCTGTTACTCGAATTCTTCGCGCAGAAAGTCGCGAGCTCGAAGCAACAGGATGATAATTGCGCGCGTTTCTTTGGAAAAAAAAGTTCTTTTTCTTTAGGTTGGGTGATTTAAATTAGATTTTAATGGTTTTGATGGAAAGTTAAATTGTGTATTAACGAGCCGAGGGCTTTGACGTCGCTTATGCTTGTTGTTGAGCCGGGAGAGTCGAGGAAAATGTGAAGTCCTGCAGCGGTGAAACACCAGGCAACAGTTTCTTTCTAAACTGCGAGACTTTTGTAGTTTCGCCGCGAGTTGTATGAAGTCGGGAACGTTTGAACTTTGTTGCATAGATACCAGAAGTTCCTGTCGACAAATGAAAATAGTTTAGGAGGGTTTTTTTTAGATTGATGGATTTTAATTTAGGAAATAAGAGTTTAAATAAGTATACGTGGATGAGTAGCTTCATGCGATAAATTAATTAATACTGGTTACATTTTTACATAATATATACGTATACTCATATTTTTACCCTTTCTTCGAGAGAAATTTAAAAATCGTTGTTTTGTACAAAATATATTCTAAATTTTTTAAACGTATACATTTACTAATTTTAACACTTCAGTTTTTAAAGTTTATCTCCACTTTTTCATTGGAAGGCAGAACATTAACAAAAAATGTACTCTACTTTATTATTCATAAAGTATTTTTTTTACCGTATTTTGAAAAATAAATAAATAAAATATTCATTTAGTACATAAAATATTTTTAAATTTATTTAAATTATTCATTTCACTTCGTACTTACATCTGCAGATTAAATAGTCCCAGTACCTTTTAGCTGTTGAAAGCTTCAGCTTGTAACTTGAAAAATTAATATTTTCAAAGGAAAAATAAGCGCTGATAAGAATGAAACTTTTTATACCCATTCGAAATTGAAGAATAAAACAAAGATCTGAATTCCGCTAAAGGAACAGAACTACTTGATAGAAACAAATAAAGTAAAAGGCGTGTACGCACTCGAAATAAGGAAATCAGCGAGGAGATGGAAACGAGGAGCGAATACGGAGTAAAGCGAGAAAATAAAAAGCAAGAGGAGCTCGAGCACCGCTAGCAGCCGGGCAAAGAAGTTTGCGAAAAAGCTTCTTACGCGTAATGCAACTGTCAGTTCGCTTTTGCATTAACCACGAGGCCGCCGCCGCCGCCGCCGCCGCTGCTGCTTCAGCAGTCGAGAAGACGATCCGCCAAGTGGCTTGAACTATTTCGCGTCGCCCGGAGATTTCTGCGCCCGGAGGAGGGGGAAAGGGATACGTATATGCGCAGTCGAGTTTGCCCAAGAAAATGCTAATTCCGGAATTAACAATGAGCTCTTTCATTGATACGGCGCTCGAGCTCCTTTCCAGAACAAGTTCATAACTCGGAGCCGACTAACGTCTGATGCGGCGTATCGCGCCTACCTGCTTATTGTTGGGAATCAGCCGAGATACGACTTTTTAATGATCCGAGCGAGTCGAGTTTCTGTCTTAAGGAGCGGAGCAAACTTTGAATGGGCTACTTGTTTCTTCATAAAGTATGCTTTTTATAATACTTGCTTTCTTTAGTTACGCGTTCCGTTGGCTTCAGCATTTTAATGATTGTTTTAGAAACTTTTCGTTGGAGATTTTTCCGCGAAATAAAATGCAGGTGCTTTTGTTGTTGATGCCGGTATGAACTACGAAATATCATCGAGACCTCCACAATGTTTTATAAATATTGAATTCAATAAATGTTAAAACAATAAACTAATGGATTGCATCACCACTATAGACATTAGAAAAAATCAGAACGAATCCGCTATTCGACAATGTGCGCTTTCGAAAGCAAAGCTTTAAAAGCGGTCTGAAAAGTGTATATCGCTTTAACAAAAACGAAATAGGACAAACTCTGCGGCCAAAAAATTTCGGGCAAACACGAAAATCATCGCAGCTAAAGCATCTCCGAATCCCGTTCGTTTTCGCTCTCGCGTCCTCGTTTCGCCCGTTTATTGCGCCGCTTCTACATACACGGGTGCGTTCTCGCAAAAAAACATTTTCGCTACGGACTCGCCATCGTTCCAGCGATGCGGCCGGCTTAAATTTCAAAAGGACGAAAAAAGCGTCTGCTAACTTTTCTCTCTCTCTCTCTCCCCCTTTCTCCGGCGAAATAACTTCCTTAACCGTCTCTTAAACTCTCGGCGACTGCGGACACTAAAAATACCTTCTCCTCGAGCGGAGCCACTAAAGAAGCACCTCCCCTCTGCCCCTCCTCCCCCCACGGTAACTCTTTGCTCTCTATCTCAGGGCCGTTCTCAAACTACAATCCTGCCTTCTTTATCGCGCGGACCGGAGTTTACATCAATAATGGCCGGGCAGAGCCTTATCGAGTGCGCCGTTTTATGTATTTCCAATCGCTCGCGCGCACACACAGACACGGAGGAGGAGAGGGGGAAGGGCCGAGTTTAAATCGCAGTAATTGAAGTGAGCCAGTCTTTCAGGCTTAATAGCGGAGCGCATAATCAAAGGCACTCGTGGCTGCTTCTCTGTATTTGCTCCTCCGCCCTTTGTCCCTACCTCCCTTCGCTGGATAAATATGCGCACGCGTACTTTTCCGAGTGCTTTTGCGATTTAATCTTTTCGACGAGGGCTTCGGACAATTACTTTGCGAAAGAAGAGAGAGAGAGAGAGAGAGAGAGAGCTTTTCAGCCCCCGGTGTCTTTTTTTCCGTTTTATTGCAGCTCTGTGCGCGATGTCTTTCGGTCGGTTTGATGAGCCAATTAAAAAATGCATTAGGCTGCCTTTGCCGTTATCATTTATGCGAGCGTTCTTTGCCACCCCTTGCAAGAGCTTTTCTGATGTACTCTTTTTCTACTTGATCGGAATGCTTCTGCTTTATCGATGTATCATACATATCATAATAATGTATATATAACATATTAACACTTTTTCATATTTTTGACATGCCGATAAAGATTTGCATAAGGACGACTGAGAATACTAAGGTAATTCATTCAATCATGATTCTTATTTATGATGCAGCTTCTTTTGGTTTCTAATAATTTCATTGTTGATTAAAATTGTAACTTTCAAAACTGATTATTTGAGTTTGGTAGCAGCACTTTGATTTACAACTCTATATAAGAATATTTAATTTGCTTGTCGAAAAATTGCTTTTTTAACAATTAAAATTACTCTTTTCATAAATGTTTAGCGCAATAAGTTGTAAAACAAGATGCCTTTTTCTAATTCCGAACAGCCAGTTATGCAAGTGCACGAAATAACTGCCATAAATAAAAATTTCTTTCATGCGGTACGTTATACGAAACTATAGAATCCCCGGCGAATATTTTTATTTTTATTTTTCAACGGCCCTTGCTTTCTCCTAATAAAACTCCATACATCGCAGGATCCGAAATTATTCGGAAATGTGCTTTAGGGCTTTCGAGCGTGTACCGCCTAGAGAGAGAGAGAAAGAGAAAGAAAGTAAAGACGGGCTATTTTATTAAAATCCCGGTGAAAGGGCTCGAAGGAAGCTGGCGGCTCATGGCGGGCATTATGTCTGGACCGGCAGTCCGTGAAAGCGGTTTCGAGTGCTTATAGGTTTTCATATCCCCGGCGGGCCTTTCTTCCGCAACGTCCATCATCATCATCGGCCGTCAATGGTAACGCGTCTACGTGCGCGGGGGGTTCTATCCCGATATCGCGTCCTTCCGCGCGCGAGCGTCCATCGGCATTGTAAGGCGCGCGCGTTCGCTCGATGCTGCGAAAAAAGAGAAAAAAAATAACAGCAGCCGCGGCTGGGATTAATGAGCGACTCTTTTGCTTTGACGCGCTGCTGCTGCTGCTGCAGCACAGCCTTTTTTCGCCGCCGCCGCGGATCGGCTCTCCCTTTTTCAAATCGAGCTTGAATGCGAGAACGCGGCGGCGCGCGGGTTTGCCATTCAGTGGCTCGCGAACTTTCAGGGCTCTCTCGCTCTTCGTTACTAGGCGAATTTTCATTCCCTCCTGATTTAATTAGAAGCGGGGGGCAGATGGGCTTTTAATTGCCGCAACCTTTTTTGCTTTCTGGCTTTTGCGCAATATTTTACTCTTTAATTGCTCTCTTTTGTTAAATATCTTTATTGTTTGTCAATGTGTCGGTGAGAGACGAATTGATCAATTAAGTGTCACAAACAACATGGTGTAGCCCCCAAAGATGTGTCAGTTATTCTATGATTTTTTTAATTCTTTCTTTGATTAATAATAACGAGACTTCAATGCTTTGATTAAAATTTATAACACATTACTGTGTATTATAAATTTGTAGTTTTTTCTAGAATTGTCGCAGCATTCTTCAGCTGAATTTCTTATACTGCGTTGAGAATGTTGGCAAAGCTCCCAATTTCTTTCCGATGCAGTCGCTACAAGCATATACGACGTGAAAATCTATGTATGGTAATGCTTTGCTGCTGACATGTTAATGCCTAGTAAAATAAGCAACCCCTGAGTTTGTGACAGTTAATTTAGTCGGTGTATTTTCAAACATACATACTTATTAACATACATCTAAAATCTTAATTTTGTTTATGTTGCAGGTAAGTTTCGTAAACCAGCTACTTCGAGTCTTAGAGCCGTAAGTTATTTTTAATACCTTTAAAATATACACCATATCGGTAAGTATTTAGGATTTTGTTTGAATAATATACTCAGATTTCATAAAATATTTCGCAAAAAAATGTTCCTTCTTGAAAACGAAATATTACAGCAAAGGTTCCATTTGTTCAACAAGCTCTATACTGTATAATCCGTTATGAAGACAGAATTCGTTCATCATCCTGAAATGTGTTAAAATAAAAACTAGTATTCTCTCCTGAACGAGTAACGCAAATAATGTCGAAACAACAAGAAACGTCAGACATCAATCCGTCAGGAGCACTCGGTGAAATTCGTGCTCGACGGACGTGCCGCGATGAAAAATTTCGTCCTCCCGCTCTCCGGCAATAGCTCTCTCTCTATATATGTATACAGATATAGAATTAACAGGGCGCTCGCGAGGCTCTCCCGCAGGATGCAGCAGCAGCCAGGGTTCTCTCTGTTTCGGCGATTTCAATTATTAAGCGGCCGCGTCAGCTCCGATCGCGTTGACTTCCAAGAGAATTTTCCATTTTCCAGGGGCCCCGAATTTAAGGCGATCGCGATCTCGTCCTCCCGTGGGGGATTAAAGTCCCGCGCATGCGCAGGGGCCTCGGAAGTGGATGAACTTCACGGACATGATGGATAACACGGTCTCTTAAGTGCTCCCCCACCGAAGCTTCCGTCTCGCTTCTTTCGCTCCATTCTCCGGTTCTCGGGCCGAGTTTCTTTTCCGCGGGGAATAGAGTTTCCGGAGTAATCTTTCCCGACTCGCTGATAATTTTCGCTGCCTTTGAATACTTTATGCTTTGACGGAGGAGACTTAGTTTGGCTTCGTATTTTAGTCACTGCGAGAGGGCCGAACCGCCGGGAAGATAAAAAGGGAAGCTATTTTCCTGTCGTTAATCATTTTTCCGCGTAATATTCAAATAAGATGAGGTCATTTATTTTAACAAGTGAAAGAACAGTTGCGTTTGGTATTCTTTTGTCGGAATTCAAAATAGGTTTTATAAATACGGGTAAAATAGTGTAATGTCGGAATCCAAACGGATTTATCACTTACCGCAAGCTTCCTCATCACGTCAATATAGCACAAAGATTCAATGCCATGTAAATTACTGAAAGCTAAATCAAAATTCGAAATCACACCGGTAATCGCTCTGGCCCGTCCAATCTATCTCCGAGTCAACAGATTAAAGCGCGCACGTATAAAACACAGCTCAGCCTGCACACAAAATGTAAAATCAATGTTTTGATAAAGATTTTCGATCGAATCACGCCGCCGCGTAAACCGAAAAAAAACTCAATTCGGCCCGCGCAAAAAAATGCATATCGCTTCGCAAGAAAAATGCACCCCCGGTCCTATCGAATAACAGAGATTTTAATCTTTACATATGCTTTTTTTTTATTCAATTTACCTGCGGTTTAACATATTAATTAAACCGCATTTTTTAGTAAAATATTTGAAAAAAAAGTTGTTGAAATTGACTAAATTTTGTTAAATTAAAAAAGAAAAGAAGCGACACTGAAAAATAAGATAAAATGATTAATAATTCTACTTTGTACAAATCTTTAATTCGCGGAATATTTACATTAATTTAATTCCACCGTTTTTATAAAAAAAATTCGTAAACTAAAATTGAGGGATTCTTCCCAGAGCCATCCCCATGAAATACCAACGAGATTTTAATCTTAATCTACATATCTCCCCGCGCGTAGGTGCGGTTATCTTTCCGGATTGTTTGTGCGTCGGGGCGTTGCGCGAGCGTGACTAATGGCACCGCCATATCTCGTGATTTCGCGCCGTAATTAATTTCAATAACCGTGCCGTATCGTCCCCGCAGTTGCTTTCGTCGGCGAACTGTTTTGCAATTTCCGCGCTTTTCCTTTCCTTCCTTCGGGGTGTTGGGGCCGCATATACAGCCCCGCGCGGCCCTTCCCCGCTCTTTCTCTTTTTTCTCCTCGGACGAGCGAACGGCTTCGCACCCTCGAATTCGCCCACACGCCCTCTTGATTCTGATGGCCCTCCTTCTTCTTATTATTTCATTTGCGCGTTTACCGCGTAGGAAATGAAAATACGATTTTCTTTGCTTATTCGATTTCTCTTTTTTTTCCGCTCCTCCCGTGCGTGAGAATGTGATTTGTTTTCCTTTCTCCGGCTACTTCTTTTTGTCTGCCGGTAATGACATTAGGCGGTGCGCCGGATAAATTGAATCGCTTGTAACGTTCTGGGGTGGCTGTTCGAAAGAATCGAGGGAAAATGGATTTCTGTGGTGCTATTTAAAAATTGTATTAGTACGGTTCATTCAAGGCACTGGCAGGAATATTTGCCAACGACAGTTTCTTAATGCGGTCTGCTTTTGAAGTGAAGAGTTTCCAATACTTTTTTAAAAACGGCGGTTTAAAAACAGTTTTTTTCTCTTATTCTCTTGACCATCTGTCGAAAAATGGAGAATCTTTGAAACATAAATAGTTGTAGGTATTGAGAAAGATTATCTTAGTGGTCATAATAAAAAAGTACAAGAAATATAAGTAATATTACCTCAAATTAATAAGACTGATAGTGTTATAAGAATATGTAATACAATGGCAGTAAAAATTTTAAATATTCGCTTGCCTAATAAATTTGTTGCGGATAGGATAGGGTGCGCCTCCAAGCGCCAGTCGTAAAAAATAAAAGTAATTCCGCTTGGTGGCGCATCCTAACCTTTTATATTTCTCATGACAAAATTAGCAACCGATGACTATTAGAGGAGCTCATATTTTTATATTTTTTATATTTTTGTACAAAAATTTTGTACTAATTATGTAGAATCAAAATTTTACAAAATTTGAAAATAAAAGTATAAAATCTTGGTAAAAGTTACATAAACTATTTTTACGTGGGGGATTAAAAGTTAGCTAAATAATTTGATGTTTAAAATAGGCTAAAATTGTATATTGGTCAAGTAAAATTGTTCGCGTGAACAGAGTCGAAAACAAAAGCATGAAGACAAAACAAACCAGCATGCGTTAGTGTATAGTGAGGAGAGGACCCGGCGAATCAATTCGGTTGGTTACGTTATACGCTTTTCGAAGGATTCAACGCTGATGGATAACGTAACGCGATGTAAAAGCTCGTAACTTTGAATTTACAAATAACCTTTGTGGACGGTCTTTATCCTTAACATGACAATATATTTATTCAAAATTGACCTTAAAATGACCTTGAAGATGAGGTTTAAGGTTAAATCAAAAGTCACCATTGAATTCCTTGTTGAAAATTGCTTAAGGTTTGACCTTGATTATTTTATTTGGTCAAACCCTGCGAAAATACCACACTTTTTCCTCAACCTGTATAAAGGAATGAGCAAACACTTCATAATTTTCACAACAACTTGTTCCGCACCCATCAATCAAGAGGTTGCCGAACTTGTGGTAATTAACCTCGCCCCACCCGGTCCGGCAATAAGGACACGCACCTATAAATATAGCGTCGAACGTGTCGATCTAACTCTCTTCCTCTCGGGAGTCCATCAACTGGACTAGATCTGCCGAATGTTGTTGCCAAGATTGAGCGTTTACCACCTGGAAAGGCGTACACTTTAAGAAGAGAAAATTTCGTGACACAGAAGATTCACAGCTGTGTTCTTGAGCCGACGTTCCCGAGGGGCTTGAGCCCAGCTCATCACCATATATAATTGAAAGATAACTTGCAAATTCAGGGTTTTTTTACGAGTTGACTTATTACTCGCGCGTGTCATTGCTAAATTAATACCCAACTAGATAAATGAACCGAACCTAATAACAATCATCGACTGTGACATATATTGGATACTTCCGTAATAAAGATTTCAAGATCTTGTTTTACCCTTCGATTTTTTACTGTAAAAGTTACCGTAATTTCCTGAGATGAAGATTCAAAAATTGAAAGCTTAATAATATTTATATAAGTTTCTCTATTATCTTTTTAAATGATTAATGTTCTAATCACAAAAATAAAGGAAAAAAAGCATTCAATCGATCCGCTAAAATATTTTTATCTATATGAAAATAAATTCGCGCACCGGAGCGAACGATATTAAGCGTTTGTCCACTTTACCCCGGTCGTGCCAAAAAGTAAATTACGCGCACATAGCTGCGATTGGTCAAAGGGGAATCGTAAATAGCGGGCGCGCGCAGAAGTAACAAATAGCTTAAACGGCCGAATAAAAACTTTATTTCCTCTTCTCCCTCTGCCTCTCTCCCGTTCTCTCTGCAGCAATTTCCAGCGCGCTTATTTTTTTTATTTGCGAGCGCAGCCCACCGAAAAAGCTCTCGTAATTTTTGAACAACGGCCGGCCCGACTGCGGCAGCAGCAATCGCGGCCGAATCGAGTGAGAGATAGCGCGCGCAAGCGCAGCTCTTCGGAAGTTGTAAGTCTGGATTTACAGTTTTATGTACCAGCGCCAACAGCAACAACGCCACTTGGACCGCTGCTACTGCTCGCGTCCGAGATATCTACCGGCGAGTTCCGCTGCGAATGAGATCCGCCCGCTGGAGAAATTAACTCCGTTAAAGTGAATCTTTCGGCAGATCGAAATAGCCCTATTCTCGTTTAGGTGAACAGTTTGAATGCCTGAAGTTTCGACGTATTGGCTGCGTTCTGGAAACCTGCAAAAAATTTATTTGCCTTTGAAACTGATCGGAGTGTTATTGCACTTACAAATACTCACAAAACGATATTAACAATTGTGTATTAACAGCTGTGTCATTTAGACAATAAAAATTTTGTTTAAACTTATTTTCTACGAATTCTATTCGTTATTAAATCAAGACTCTGAAACGTGTAAATAAAGCTTCAGTGTTAAAAGGAAATAAGCAGTGATTGTTTTTAAGTGCTATCGTATTTTTTAAGTAAATCTATTAATCCTGCTAGACTTTAAGGCTTAGCCACTCTAATGTTTCCCATTTTTACTGCATTCGACATACTTAATCTTTTTCCGATAACAAAGCGATAAATGAGTCATTGAGGAAAATGTTCTACTGTACAGATAAAGGGATTTAAATTAAATTAAAGATTTTTAAGAAGGCAACTGCAATCAAAAAATCTATTTAATTGTTTATAATTATACAATAAATAAATTTCAAAATTGAATGTTGTTGAAAAATTTATTTTAAAAATAGCAAGTACTACATCACTTCAGTGAACTAAATTATTCAATTTATGATAATAATTTTTTTTGCCATTTCCTCTACCGATTGAGTTATTCCAGAAATCTCCTTCATTATTAATTATTGAAAATTACTTCGTGAGGATTTATTTCTGTTTGAACTTCATTAAGACGTCAAAAGGTCGACAGCTTTTTTAAAATACTTGGAATACTTCTTCTATTCCTTTATAACGTATAGTAGCAAAAAGCATTAAAAATAATTATTTAAAGATCAAATTGATTCGATATATTTATCAGAATGATTTTTGTCTGATTTCTTGTATTTCTTGTACTTCTTAAATTATATTCTCTTCCAATAAGGCTAATATTAGACTGCCAAAGTTCGAGTGTTAATAATTAAATATCAAATTGATAATATTTTTAACAAGAAATATAATAACTTGTTTTCTATGTTTATTAATGAATATAAACACACGAAACACATAGCAGCAATCCATCGTAATACAAAGTTCGCTACTAAATTAAGTAATCTTGCGGAATAAGAAGGCATTATATCAATTATATATGACGTCTATTTATTATCTCCCACTCGCAGAGCCATCTTTTAGCCGCACAAGAGTCACCGACAAAGGGAAATTGGAAAACACATATAGCGCGAAGTGAAAACAGGGGAGGCAGCGAGGAGAGAAAGAGACAGGAAGCAAGATGGAGAAGGTTAGAGAATTGGCAGCGAAAGCTCGAGGGGCGAAACTTCGACGGAGATTACGCGTTTGCTGCCGGGGATTTGGCTCTCTCTTACTCTCTGGCTCTTTCTCGCCAGTAGTGTATATATCGCGTTATCGCAAAACTTGCGGTTTTGCGGCTGCTGCTGCTGCTGTTGGTGCTGCTGTCGTGCGATGATGCTGCGACAGCAGGGGAAAAAATGGGGTTGAAAAACATTTGACTGCGCTGTAAAAAGCGTCCGCGCAATTCGAAGGGAGGAAACGTTGCTGCGAATATTGTCGAAAAAAAAAAAGAAAAATGCGATAGCTCGAGTAAATGTAAAAGTAGTAAAAATGTATAATTTTTAAAATAGCGACGGAATTAAATGCTGCGAATGAAAAAGGTGTAATTAGATTTCTGGAGCATACTGGCTTGTAGTATTTATACGAGCAAATTCAGCTAAAAAGAGAAGGCATTATTTTGGTGCGGTTTATTATTGTAAAATGTTGCAGCTTTAATGCCGAGTATTTTGAAAATAAGAGCGAAATGCATTATTAGAGTTGCGTACACGTTAATTGAATTTTCATTGAATGCTGGCTTTAGAGTAACGTATTCATTTCTATCAAAAATTAGATTGAAATGGAAATTGTACAATCGACCTTATCGAAATCTATTTAGTCTGAATATACAGGGCTATTATACTATTTCTGAAATTCAAAAATGGAAGTTAAAATTTAACAGGCTATTTTATTCCTCTGCTTTTTGTTTAAATTGTTTTAAATATTTATACAGATGCTGAATTCGCTGAAATTGAATAGCTATTTTAAGAGCACAATTTTATGTTCGAATCCAGATAAATATTTTCAACGATCCAAGTTGTACGTCAATTAAAAAATGTTCCCAGAACGTGCAGCAAATTTTTGAGCTCCTAATATGAACTGAATTACGACCCTAAATTTTTTAGAGACTAATTCGTAGGGATAGCCGCTGTTTTCCGGGTAGTGGTTTACTTTAGAAGGGATAAAGATGAAGTTGTTTCTTCGTTTAAAAGGCTATTTGTAAAGCCTCTGGACCCGTCTTTCTTCTCGGCAGCAGAAAGAGAGCTGGAACTTACGCGTGACTTGGCTCGGCTCAACTGCAGAAAATTCATAAGCTTAGGGGAAGAGCGGATCAAGCAACCAGATAGAGTATATGAGGACTGAGTCAGGATTTAGCGTCTTTTTCGAATATGAAATGTAGGAACTTGACTCTGTTAAGTAGCTTAGTATTAATATTATGTGAAAGTGCAAAGATATTCCTGCGCTCCTGCATGTATTTTTCGAAAATTTCATCTGCTGATATGAGATGATGCATTGTTTAAAAATTTTTAAATAAAAAGGTGTAAAATTACAAACTTGATAAAGATATGCAACCATTTATTTGTTTATTTAAACTTTTCAATATAACTGCAGTTAGATTCTATTAGAATTAGCTCCTTAGAAAACTGGAAAATTAACATACATTTCCATAGCTAAAAGTCTTAAGGCATTGAATAAAAAAGAGCTTTAATTTAAGATTAATTGCATTAAAAAATATTGATTGTTTTAATATTTCTAAAGGGTTACTTCCAATTCATTTTTAAGGAATTTTATTTATATTTTATAATAAAGCCTAACCTGAAACAGATGGATATTTTTTGATCCAATTAGTTTCAAACTAAAGCTCTTGCGACATAATTTAACTAATTTTATTCAATGCACTAAGACTTTTAGTTATGGAGATATTTTAATTTTCGTAGACACAGACTTTTTTTAGATTTTTCGAGAAAAGCTCATATCTCAGTTACTATAGATCCCTATGGACAAAACGTTGAGACACCTGTCTTTTTTTTTTATCTAAGGAATGACCTCTTGCAATTTTACCAAGATCCATGACCCGATGGGTGGATACTGTACTTGTTAGACCGTTAAGTAGAATTTAATTCATTCTATTCAAGTTTTTGTGTAATTCTATTTGTAAGGACTACTGTAAAGATGAATTATGTTTTAGAAATTGGTGGATTAATTAATAATAAAAAAAATGAACTGAAAAATTCTTCATTTTTAAAATCTTTAAAGAATCTTTAAAATTCTGAAGTCAAATATGAGATATTGTTCTTTTTAGCAATTGTGCCAAACATACGAGAATTTAAAAGAGAATGCAGTAAATAAGATCCTGAATATTTTTCTTAACCAGGAGAGCTTAATTTCCATAACGCCCTACTTAAGCATTCCACACTTAAAAATTTCAGAATGCTTGGCTTGGCAGAAAAGGAGTGAGAAAACCTAGTCCATAAAAGCATCTTTCACGGCATAAAAGCGCGATGCCAACAATTCCGACCCTGTTCTCCACTTAGGAAATGTCTTCGGGAATAAACGTAGTGTACGCGGCATAAACTACAAAAGCAAGAGTCGGGGAAAAATGAGAGGGGGAAGAAAACAGAGAGGCGGACGAAACTAAAAGAAAGCTTCTCTGCAAAAAGCGCCTGAATGAAATCCGACCCCGCCTCGCTCCTTGGCTCTCGCGCACAATGCGACGAAAACGCGCGAGAGTAATGTGTCTTTGACGCAAGACAAATCTTGGCCGTCGTCTTTCGTGAATCGAGGAGGGGGGTGGGGACGCCTTCAATGGGAGAAGAGAAAGAAAAAGGCCGCGGCCCCGATTACGGAGCATGCAACTTTAACTACGATCACTCGTCATAAACGAGGGAGTAAGCGGGCTCTGTGTGCGGCCCCGCGACGCGGAGACTCATGGTTTCTCATTCGAGCTTCCCGGTCTTGCCCCGCGGGCTCTCTTTTCTTCCGTCGCTCTTGTTTTTTCAAGGCCCGCGATCTAACTTGCGCAGCCCTTGAATTCACGACTTCGCGGGTACAGTGCGAGGCAAAAGTGCTTCTTTTTTTTTTCTCTGTCTCGGAAGGGGAGGCTTTATTGCCAGTGAAATAGGCACTTGTCGCGAATTAAATCTTCGTTTTAAATTAAAACGCTTTTTTTTTCTACTTCATTCTGAATGTGGATGACGGATTGAGATGACATATGATAACTTTTCATTCAATTACAAATTCTTTTTAATTAAAATGTCTAGCTAAGATGAATAGCAGCGAAGTAGGATATAAAAATGTTGTAATATATATTTCATAATTACAAGTTCTTCCACGCATACACTTAAAATTCCCTGGTTTTAATTTTTTTTTTTAATAACAGAATATAAAAAGTGTTTAAGATTTAAGCATCACTCAACTATATTTTTACTGAAAATGAATTGACATTTTTCCTTGTAAGGAAAAATTTACAGAATTTTACAGTGATTTTAAACTTTACTGCAAACGACGCAACTTTAACGCGGCAAAATATACTTTTGATTATTAGCGCATACAAGGAAGAAGGAATAGCAGAGGCTCGGTGTAAAATATGCGCAAGAGCGCGCTCGGCGTCGCCGTCGTCGTAGCCAGGGGTGACGTCGGTCGGGTGCGAAAGGTATAATACGGATGCAAATAGAGAGAGAGAGAGAGAGAGAGAGAGCGAAATGGGGAAGCGAGAGGAGAGAGGAGCGTCGCGCCGTCGTCGTCGTCGTCGTCGCGCAGACGCTCGAGGGCAGCCGCAAGCAGAGCTGGAGGGTAGCAGCTGCCCTTGAAAAGTCATTAGAGGAGGGTTGCCTGAAAATCTCCAGTGTCACTCTGCCGTCGCGCGGCGGCTCCTGCTGCTGCTGCGCTGCCGCTGCGGCGGCGTCTGTGTCTATACTCCCCGTATAACTCTCTGCTCTCGACTCCCGGCAGCATAACACTTGCTTTTGTCTCCTTCAGACCATCAAGCGAAAACAAACGATGACTGAGTGATTATTTACGCGGCCGCGCGCGCGTAAGTCAACCCCCTCCGTAGGTGCCGACCTGCCGTTAGCGCATGTATTCGTTCGACTGTGGAGAGGCGGCGGCTGTGTGTTTGCACCAAGTCGGCTTGGATTCGCCTGCTGCGATTCGCCTCTTTCGCGTCGCTTCGCGTACCTTTTTTCAAATTTTTAAGTAACTGCTGGAATGAATTACGGCGAAAGTTCGCTTCTGTTTTTTAATTAAGAAACCTCTGCAGCTCTTTTGAGAATGATCTGCGTTTTGAGAACTTAAATCTGAAAATTTGTTTAGTAATGCTTATTGAGTTTATCCTTTTTTTTGGTAAATAAGCTTTTTAATTCCATGCTTTTAAATATATAAACTTGTATTGCTTAATATTAAAGAGAAAACTTTTTTCATATATAAATGCGCAGCAAGGAAAATTTAGCAAAAGGGTAGTGAAATTTACCGTAACCCCGGGGTACAGTGAAGTTTGGAAAATATTTTCGCGTGTCACGGTAAAAGTACATGTTTTTAGTAAAAAATATTTTATCATAAATTTAAAAAGAACTGTGGTTCGTTACAAAAATTGTGGAAAAAATACAAATATTATTCGCTACATTTAAAAGATATTAAATTACTTTTGTCTAATCACTTCTTTAAAGTTTATTTCATATATTCTACTATTCTGTGACATTTTTATTCAGTTGAGGTATATCCAATTTTTATAAAAGTATTATAAAAGAAAAAATAAATAACAAGAATATTTTGAAATTCAATTTATAATTACAACATTGAGTTTGCATGTACAAAAGCCTTTAATAACAATGTACCGTCGTTATAAATATTATTATTTATTTTTTTGTGTGCAGCTTAAACTACTTATATTGGGATATTTATATTGAAAATTTGTTCGATTTTAAATAAATGCAGTAACAGGTATTGAAAATTAATTCCTTAATAATTTTTGTTAAAATTATTAATGAAAATTTTACAAAAAGTTAATTCCTGGCTATAATTTTAAAAGTTTTCCAAAAATTCACGAATTCATATTATTTTTCATTAACCAGCAGATACTTATACGTGCAAACAATCAATCAAGTCCAATCTTTCTTTCTTGCGTCAATGCCCTCGGGTTCCTTCCACCCTTGTAAATATTCTTTCTATTTCTTGTTCCTCGTTCTTTCATTTCTCCTCTCGGCTCGAATTAGCTGTATTGATATATCGATAGTGGGGTATATCCCAGAGAGGATTTCGTAAGTCATCTTTTCTGTTACTTCCTCTTTTTCGTTTCCCCCGGAGGGCGCACAATGACTGTGGGGACAAGGCACGATAGGGGGGCGGGGAGGGGGGAAAAAAGAAGACGTCGCTTGAACTTTACTACATCAATTGTGTTTTAAGTCCTGTCCCGAGGTTCTGTCCGCTCAATTGGCTGTTCATACGTTTTCTGGACGAGTGAGTCTCGCTCGGCCTGCAGAAATGAAAGAAGTCGCGCAACGCCGGAAGGAAAAGCTGCTACGTTGCTGACGCTACTGCTGCCGGTTTGTCCCGCAAAATTTTCTCGTGGCTTTGACAATTTCACCGGCAAATTCTTGATAAAGCTGGCGTTTTCCCGCAACGATGCGGTTATTGTTCTATGAACCTTTTAAAATAAGTATTCTTTATTTCTACTTCAATTAAAAAGGAAGATTATTTTAATTAATAATAATAATGCCTCTACAAATTTATTTTTTCTCAAATTACTTTGGGAGTAACTAATAACGGCTAAGTGAGAGAAAAAAATTGTTTAAGTAGATAAGTTTTATTTTAGTCAGACACACTATATTCCCATGAGTTATAATACAGTTATAATACAGCCTGAGTTATAGAAAATAGAATTGTAATGTATTAAATAAACGCATAAACATACTCTGAGAATAGTGAAGGAACGTATTATCAATTTCACGGTATGATTAAGGAAGCCATTTTTTTTACAAAAAGACCCTTGAACGAGACGTTGACAGATGTAATATATCTTGGTTCCCCAACGTTAGCTTTCCGTGTTCTTTGATAATTCCATTAATAGTGATTTGATACACTTTAATGTTTCACACGTTTCGACGTCTCTCGGCTCTTCAATTCAATTCATCATTCTTGCAATGAACTAATTTGAGCCCCCAATTTCATCAGAAATAAATCACCGAAAAGCACGCTTCACGGGAAAAATTCAAATTTTCGTAAAAACTCCCCTAGCAGCAACATAGTTTTTTACCTTTAATAATCTTTCATCCGGGGAAAAATATCTCGGGCCGGAAGAGGCGAGTATATGGCGTGACAAAACGAATGGCCCTGCCGGCTCGGGCTCGCGGCACGTCTCGGAATTACATCGCGGCGCTACAAAGCGCGCCTGTAAATCAGCGCCAGTCACTCGCGTCAAATTTCGAAGAAAGATACCTCTCCGATATTCCTCCACCCCGCGCGCGCCTCCCGCTTCTTTTCTCCCGCGGCTCTCTCGGACTGGGTAATTCTCCGCGGCCAGTGAAAATCTACGAAGCGAACTTTCCGATAAAGAAAGGAGAGCGAGACAGAGGGGGGGAGAGAGGGAGAGTCCTTTCTTATCGACGCGATCGAACGAACGGGTGAATCTACGGCGGACGGAAGAAACCGAGCTCGAGATTTATCGCTTCAGACCCCGTGAAACTCTGTCTCTCTCTCTCTCCCTCTCGCTGCATGTGTGCGCGGGCCTGCATGTAAAAGATTTATGCGGTAGACGCTCGGGCACGTTGTGCGTTATATGAAAGAGGGGGCCGGCACTTTCCCCCGAGGCTTCCGAAGCCCAGCCAGAGCTGCGCCCGACGACGACGGATCGCGCCCATAAAACAATTCACTTGTGAAATAATCAGGATTCGCTCTTTTTTTTAAGCTACTTTGCCGCTGCCGCCGCCGCCGACGTCGACTCCGCCGTCTTTGTTTCACCGAGCGAAGCCGGCCTGAGAGAGGGATGATGAATTCTTGGGGGATTTTTAAGGGACTTTTATGCCGCGACACTCGGGAAAATGAATTAACTTGCTGCACTGTATCTCTCAGAAACATGGCTTTCTATTTATGTTTCGAGGAAACTACCGCGAGTATTTCTTTTATTCTCGGAAACTTTTACGCGTCTTTCAAGTGATAAAAAAAAAAGGTGCGACAGAAGTGTGCCGGTTTAATGAATTTGATCAAATTGATTACTCAACGTAAAATAACTCATATAAAATAAATCAACATTAATTTAATGATTTCAATAAAGAGAAAAAGATTCGTAATACTCTGAATGTTTTCATTACAATTTTTTTTGAGGATCAATTTAAATTATCCGATTTCCTTTCAAAATAAACTTTGTCAATTCATAAATAGTTTTAACCAATAACAACTCCTGCTACACTGAAAACAATACTAATTCAGAGTTCATTTATGAATAATTAAATTATTGAGCTATAGATATGTTGAATATTGCAGCTTTTCCGTAGTTGTGCATTCAAATAATTACAATAATGTTCACTTACCTTGAAAGAATGCCTTGAAAATTCTCATTCGTCAGAAAAATGTTCTGCTCACTCGAGTAAGTTGACGAAATTCAAGAGCCTCGAAATAAAACTGAATTTAAATCCCTCAAGTGGCTATAATTGCCTCAACGATATAGCTCTCAACAAAAACTTGAACTTTCGGAGATTGAATATTTCGATTAAACGAGATTATTCCGCGCCGAATTCCCGGGGTTTTCTCCAGCGGAGAGCCTCGTAGTTACCATCTGCGCCGTCTGAAATTTCTCTCTCTCTCTCTCTGTCGCGTCTCTTGACTGTCGTTTTTACTCCATCTCCAGTCTCGCGTCCCTCGAAAGCATATCTTCCTCCCGCAATACACAGTTTGCACGGCGGCGGGGACGGCACATAGATTGAAAAACATCTCTCCCAGCTCGCGCGCACCGCTACGGCAAAAAGCCGAAAGCGTATCTCTCCGCGAGAGCGCTCTGCAACGTGGCTCGAAAACTTTATCCGATTAAAGTCGGGGCCCTTAAACGCTCGGCACGACTCGACGCTAACGCTTTTCTTCTCCGTCCTCTTCGACGAGTTTTCCTCGGATACGCCGGAGAGGCGATGCCGTTGACTTGGCAAATAGTAATCTGTTACAGTCTGCGGCGGGGCTTTTCCTCGAGAGTCCTCTCTGACTTACCTGCGGGGCGAAGCTGAATCTGGGCAGCGAGGCGCAGGTGAACGAGCATGAATGAGTAAAGCGGAAGCTTCTACGGTAACTCGATGTGTGTTGCTTGCCGAGAATGGAGCTTGCGATTCGTTCGGTAGTTTATTTTTCTGTTCGAATGCCTTATTCGAATTGTATGTTGCACCACTTTAAGCAAAATAAGCAAATTGAAGCCGGCGACTATTCTTGTGAATGAATTATCATCAATCAAGTTTTAAGTATCGCAAAAGTTATTTGATGGGCAATATTCATTGTAATCTTTATTTATACGGCTAAAAGCTTTTGCAGCTAACATAAATTATGAAAAAGAATTTACATTTTAAATCGTCATCGTTTTTAACTTTCCGTCTTTTAATTTTCCATTTTTTAATGCAAGAAGGATGTACGATACAGTACAGCTTAATAATTAAGAAGTAAGAATTTCACAAGAATTTCACACAATGTCATAATTTCAAATGTCAGTAACAATTTTATTAAAAGAAACTGACGCAGGATTCCGACGAAAAAAAAATTATCATATAAATCAAATTTGAAAGGAAAGAGAGAAAGCCGGGAGCTTTGAGGGCTTATACGAAGAAAAGTTGAATCGCGCGCAGCTCTTTCCGGGAGCAACAGTCTCGGTCCATCGATTGGACTTTTCAATTAGTTGGCGTCTAGGCCACTTGGCGCCTAATTGCTCAGCCCCCTCGTGTAGGATGGCGGCGTCGCGCGATAAGCCGCTCGCGACGCGTTATGCTCGTTGCATTACGCTGGGATTCAATGGGGCTACTCGCCGGAGCGACGCGCGTCTGGCGTTAGCGAACCCGACTTGCGAGCGCGCGCTTAATTAACATAGTGTTCGTAATGACCCCTTGCGACTGCGATGCACTGCGAGCCAGGCGCGCAGCTCTCGTAATCGATCGCGAGGAGATTTGCTGCCGATGCCGATGCTGAGGCTGCGCGGCGAAGGGTCGATGGTAAAATTTGCTTTAATGTTTTAGCAAAATGCACTCAGAGAGATGCCAAAGCCGGGTAGAGTGGAAGCCCGGCTCATTCATATTATTGCTCTCTCCTTCTCTAAACATAAATCTATATATTTATCTCTCTGCTACTGCCTTTCGCGTGTGATTTTTAGAAGTGTACAAACTATGCCTTTTAAACTAACATTTTTTATTTATATAAATGAAATAGATTGCAAGTTTATGCAGCAAAATCAAACTCGGTCTTTCATATTCAAAGTAACATATAAAAGCTCTTCATGCGATTTTCGATTCAATTTTTTTTTTCTAAAGATTTAAATAATCCAATTCCAATGTTCAAAAACAGGCTTTACAAAAGGAAGACGTAGTTTGCACACTAACAAAGTGATGAAATTAGTCAAAGTCACCGCACATACGAGAAAGGCAGCAAGAGAGAGCTGCCCGCTCAACAAAGCTCAGTAAAGTGTACTCGCTGCGCTGAGTAAAATTTGCTAAAAAAAAGTAAAGCGAAGTAATCAATTCTATTTGATTACTTCGCTTTACTTTTTTTTAGCAAATTTTACTCAGGATTTCAGTAAATTTTACATACGGACATACGGAACTTTCGAGGCTAGAACCTTTTAGCTTCAGCTGCTGAATTTTCCAATTTAAGACTTTTCAATCTTTTAATCTGAAAATAAGAAAAATAGGGTAGCGTTTTAAACTATTTGTTATATTTCATTAATTTTATTTACTTTTTACATATATATTTGTCTATACAGTGTTGATACGATGTCTGCGCATGGTTAGAATAAATTAATCGATCTACTAACAATAGAGGTCAAAATAATATGGCTCGACAGAAGATTTTATCGAGTAAATTATATACACAAATATTGGTTCTTCTTTGTTTTCTAAAAACTTATTTTTTTTCTTTACAGGTAAGTTACCTTGAGCTTCTTTTATTTCCGCACTTTCCAGTGCACGTAACTAATTGAATAACCATTGAGCACTCGTACGAGTTTATTGAAGTATGCAGGAAAGCTTGTGCTTAATTTGCATCATTCATAATTTTGCATAATACAAGTGTACTCTCAGTGAGAGTCTGGCTTTGACACTGTATGGATACTTATTGAGATGCACTCTAGTACGAGTATCGTTTAAGAGCTTACATATCGTCATATTGCAACGTTACCTGCTGCATAATTTATGCACAAACACTCAGGGCATAATTGAAGCCTATGTAAATCACGTATAAAATATTTGATTGCGTAAGGATTGTACAAACAACCATCGTAATGCACTGTTTACTAAAGATCGTGAAACTTTGTTTTTTTAAATTTATTGCAATCTGGTGGTGAGGATTTGAGAAAAACGACGAAAGTTTAATGTGCGAGTACGACGGTCGACTAAACCGAGATATTTCTACTTAATTTACGTACGACATACTTTTCGGGTCATTTCTCTAATTTCAACAGCAGTATTTTAGCTTTTACGAGCTAACATTACTAAAATTCTTTCAAGTAATTTTTTGAGTTTATTTCATTTGTATTTTAGCAAATTAACTAACTTAATATAATTTAAACATATAATATAATTTCTGCTTGTGTTAATAGAGTGATTCGAATCCTCAAAGAGTTTCCATTCTAAAATCAATAAGTTTAACTTCATTTATTCATTTTGGCTGTATAACGTATAACTATAAACTGGCGTGGATTATTTATTTTTGCTAGTTGTATTAGTGTTATCAGTTGGAAGATGCAAAAAGAATATGATTATCACTGAATTTGAGTGAATCTCATTGTTTCAATTTTAGAATGCATAATTCGTGACCAAACGCTAATAACATTGATCACGCTAAGCAACTCAACCGATGATAACAATATTAATTATCGTTAAAAGCGTTTAAATAATATTAAGTATAAATATATTTCTAATTAACAGTTTAGTTCAATTAAAAAAATATTAAAATTATCTAATGATACTAAAAAACGTAGGTAGAATATAAAGTTTAGTAATCTTGATATTCTAATGAAAAGCAATTTTAAATCCTCTCTTTTTCGTAACATTTATCTCTCAGGTAATTTATCAAAGAACTTTATTCAGCTACTCTAACCATTTATTCTTTTTAAGCTTTTAAAGTAAATATGAAAGCAGCATTAAACATTACCAAGTAATATTGTAAAAGAATCTCAAGAATTAAGGTCAATTAATGGGGTTAAAACTGCTAAAAATAAAAGAATAAAAGTTCTGTTTGTAAAAGGTTATTTTAGTAAATATTTGAACTGATTTTTTTTTTTAATTTGAAAATGAAAATAAATACTCAAATATTTACTTTTAACATAATGTGATGCAAATAAACATTTTTTAGAATTTTAGTTGATTTCTTTATTAAAAAAAATTAATTTTTAGTTCAAGACTTTAAAAAAAAAGTGTTTCAACTTTTATTTTTGGAAAAAGTGTTAATTACCACCGCATAATGTAAGCGACGACCTAAATGTAAAATATGTGTATGAAGTTTATGTATGTGCAAATTATGGCAGTTCCTTATTTTCTCAAACTACTTTTCCTAGAAAATGAGTCCCACTCACTTTTAATGTTCATTTTGAATATAAGACTATAACACTGAGAAAAGTAATATTTTCAAATTATATTTAAGACTTAACTTTTAACTTAAGTAGCTGTGAAATTTAAATTTATACTAATTACAATTATAACAAAATAAAATGCGCGAAATATATATATATATATTTTTTAATAAAGGTAACGTGTAAAATACAGACTTTCCCCGAGAAATGCGAGCAGGAAAATTGTTATTTTCAGGGCGGCATCTTATCTCTTCATTGTTTAAAATCAGTAAAAGTGGAAACTATGTAGCCGAGGCGAATTCGTGGGCGTTGTTCGTAGGGGAAAGATTGAGGCGAAACAGAGAGGGAGGAGGAAAGAGGTAATAAGTCTGCTGCTCAAAAAATAAAAAAAGTTCGTACGAGTTGAAGAGTACGCGGATTTCTTACGACCGTGAAAGTGAGTAGACATCTTTTTACATAAAAACTGGAAGAACCATTGTTATTGTAAAACAACAAAGAAGAGTAACTATAATTTTCAAAGAAATACAACTTAACAATTTAACTAGCTTTGCTTTACCGCTTACTCTGATACAATTAGTCCCAGCTACTGCTCGCATGATGAAGTAAACACGCTCGGAACGGCCGTTCCTCGATTTTCGCCCCGTCGAAAATCCACTCCCCGAAATGCTACGCAGCGCAGGATTTCGAGCGGCGAGCGGGCAAACGTTCGCGAGCGCCAAGGAAGTAGTTTCCAGCCAACGGCAACGAAATGACGCGGCCATTAAATACCGAGTGGGTATTCGTGTCGGTTGCGCATCTCGAGCCGCTGCCAGAAACATATTCGAAATGGACTGGCGGCGTTCCGCCCAGCGGAATCTCGTGCATTCGTTCCCTAACATTGATCCGCTTTTGCGACAGATCGAAAAAGTGGCCTGACCGTTTCGGCTCTCTCCTCTCGGGCGCCGCCGAAGCGAGAGTAATTACTTGTAATTCGATCGGCTCTGTGTACCTGCGTTGCATTTGCATATTATTGCTTCGGGCTCAGTGCCCGGCTTTAATATTTTAATCCCCCCCGTCTCTGTGTCCGATTGCGAGTCTCATCTCGCCGAGAGCTTTTTTAGTCGATGTCTGATTGGAAGTTTGTGCGGTCGAGTGCTTCCATTAAATTTCATCGGCAGCGAGAGCGATCGAGCTGTTTTCAGTTTTTAAATCGGGCGCTGCTTTTGTTGGACGCTGGTCATTATTGCAGAAGGCTTTATCGGGAACAACGAGTGCCGGACGGATTTGTATTTATTTTCGATGTTAATTAAAATAAATTAATTTTTTTTTTAGCAAGCTGATATAACTGTCGGGCCGGTTTACGCGATCGTAAAATTTGACGGGGAGTAATTAAATGTCCAAATAGGGATTTTCAATCTGATTATTACTTTTTGATGTAGAGAAGCTTGCGCACCAATGCATGAAATCAAAGTAAGCGGACGGTATGCGACCGATTAAAGCATTGATCAAGCTTCGTTAATTTCATTTGACAATCATTATTCAAGGGGACTATTTAAACACAAGCAATCACAAAAATTCCTGAGTTGAACTTTTTAATTACGAAAATTCCAATTTTTTAAGTTAAATTTAAAATTTTAAACGTAAATGCTGCACAGAGAACAGAAAAATTTAACAAGGACATTAATTTTCGTGGAAGCAATAGTGGACCACTTTTTAATAGAATTCTTTCCCATAGAATAAATGCAAGCATGCCTCCGAGATTTTATACTGCAGTTATTAAATCTCTTTTTATACACGACATTAAAAAGCGGACTCGTAATAATCTAGTCAGCACGAAAGAGCAAGTTTCGCGCGACAAAAATTAATTTGTTTAATATCCTCTCCTCGTCGACACCGGCCGGTACTCGCAAAAGTCGTTGGCACTCCGGTTCTTCTCTCTTCCTCCGCAAGTGGCATTTCAAATTATTAAAGACTCCCTTCATTTGCGGACAACGTAAAAGGCTTCTGAAAAAGATTCCAGCGGCGAGATTCGCTTTTAATTCCCGTTTAAAGGAGTCCGTTTCTTTCCTCTCGCGCCTCTCGGAATTTCGAGTTTACACTCGCGGTCGACGTAAGAACTCCTTAAAACCGGCAAGCGACCCGTCGCCGTCGGCCGGGAAAATGTGCCTTCGTGACGGGAGGTAATACTGCCTCGCACTTTGGATGAAATTTTCGCGTGAATATCATGCGGAGCGGCGGGGGGAGAGTGTTTCCCTAGCTTGTCCGCTGCAAGCGGCGCAAAGTGCCCCAGAATTTTATTGTTCTTCGGCTTTAGAGTCGTCGTGGTGGTGCAAACTTTTTAAGAGGAATTTCTCGATGTACGCTCGGGGAAAATATTGCCGGCTTTACTGGCGCAACATTCTCTGGGCTCTCGATATAATTTCTTGATCTCTTGCTGCTATCGAAATACTGCTTCTTTCCCTTATTGAAATAACTAAAGATTTTTATTTCAAAACTCTTGAGGATTCTCGGAACTTTTCTGTACATAAACAGGTTCGTGGTTGCGACATCAAACACAACTGTAGGTTTAAAATTCTTTTTATACGGCTATAATACTTCGTTAAACTTGGACTGGAGACAATGCATTGTTTGTAATTGTGTTCGAATGTTTAAATAAAAAGTTAAGCGATGTGGAGTAACTTTCTTCCGTTCTTTCATCTCGAACGACGAGGGAAACTTGAAACCTGAAATTTTTCTTGCGAAGAAAGGAGGAAATATATAAGTATACATAACTTCAGATAAAATTACGGGAGATGCGGGACTGTTACACAGTTGAGAGAAAATAACGATAAGACACTGTCTCGAGTTTACTAATGTTTTAGTCAAGATACATTGAAGTAGTGCTTCTAAAATAACGAGGTAAAGCTCTAATTCCTCAAATTTGAAGTTATTTCTAATTTAATTAATTTTACGGTGTATTATTATTTGAGATTGACTCTTTGTATAAACTTAAAAAATTGATAGATACATTATTTTAAAAAAAGTTGTTTACTTATCAATATGCAAAATCAAAATATATAACCTTTATGAAATTCATTTAATTAGTATACACGTAATGCTATTTGTAGCGAGTAGACGTTTTATTCGATCAAGAAAAAGTTTTTCTTGCTTTAAATAGCATGACTTTTAATACCAGTTAACATATTTACTGCATTAATTGTGAGAATAGTAATTACCTGAAAATAAAATTTATTTATTTTAAATCACTTTTAGTAAACAAACTACATATATTTTTAAAAATTATAAGAAATAAAAATAACATTGCAATTGCTAAAGTTTCAAACTTCTATATACAGAGATCACACGGGTAAACAGACGGGGGAATTCAGCACTACTTGTTAACCCAATTGAACTTCTTTAATCCAACTCAATAGCGTTTCCCCATACCTACCGGTAGATTGATAGTACTCTTTCCCTCTCTTTCTCGCAATGAGCGGCGCAGCCCCATGGCAAATGCAGTTTACCTCGCGTGTGCACGAGCTGACGAATGATGAAGCCGTTTCTACTGCAATTGCTGCCTCCCCCCCCCCCCGTCCCTTCCCCAGTTTCGCGTCATTTTAACGTTTTGCCAACTCTCCCGCGCGCTTTTCTCTCTGGCTCCCGGCCGCTTCCGACCTCGCTTTTTTGCCTCTCGTTATTTGCCCGCATTTCGATGCACCTATGAAATTGGTTTAATCCCCTGCTGGCCTTTCCCTCTTCGAAAAAGCGAATTACCGTAGGTTACGAAGCGTAAAATAAAATTCGAGCCTTTCTTTCGACGTGAAAACTAGGGGCGTCGCCGTTTTAGGAGCGGCAAAGATTTGCTTAAAAAGTTCAGACGTAAAATGTACGCGGTCGTGGCAGTTTACGCCACTTTTTTAAGGGCGTATTGCTATTTTTTTTTTTTAACGGCGGAGATCGAAAGTTTTAGGAGATTGTATTTAATGGATCGAGAATGTCAATTTTATTGGCGAATTGCGGGGTGCGTCGGAAAAATAAAAGCGGCTTTCAATCAATTTCGAGGTTTTATGAAAAGTGTGAGTTCAAATATTAAAGCGGAAACAATTCAGTTATTTTTATTAAATATCTGCGAAATTTAATTTAAAAAATAATCAGTCAATGTTATTAATTACTTAGAAAGAGACATCAATATTTTAGAACGAAACAGTCTTTTACTTGGCTACTGTGAAGTAATAAAAAAATTTAATCAAGAAGTTGCGTAGAGAACTAATTATTTTTGAAACTCCGCTGTGTAACCGAATGAAATTTTAAAAGTTTTCATTTACTCAAACTTCATAGGCGCAAGAGACTGCAGGACTATACAAAGCGAAATAGTCTATTAACAAAGGGGCACCGCATTAAAATTCAAAAATTCAAATGCAAGATGAACAATGAAAAATGCACTATGCATTTTATTAGATAGTTGTTACTTCAAAGTTCACAAAGGAAGTATCAGCCACATGCTACACTGAAATAGAGCTTCTTTATACGACGTAGTCAAAGTTGCGAGGTGACTAAAATGTTAATATTCTGTTGTTTACGTAAAATTAAAAATTTATGCTTAAAACATTCATTATAAAAAAGAAAGCTTGATTTAATTCAGAAAACTGTTCTAATTCAATGCAATTCAAAGTATTACATTACTTTGTTATAAATGCCGTAATTTCTACACCCAAGAAAACTTAATATTAACTACCATAATAAACATTTTTAACCATTCAATCTATTAAAAACAATCATTTCGCTCACAAAATCTTCTCGCAAGCAAGAAATTTCGGCTTATTAACCAATCTCGGAATAATTCGATTCCCGGGGGTTGGCGCGAAATTGGTGCGGCATTTAGTGCCCAACTTTTCCATGACGCCGTTTACAAAAGATCTCGACGTAACCGGGACTGCAGCGCCGCGTGCTTCATACTGATTGTTTAATTACTCGCGCAATACAAAAAGGTCAAAGAGTTGCTTGCCTGGAACGGCAGATAAACAGAGGCGAGGGAGAGGAGGACTTTCGCGAGTGGATGCAGGCGACTGTATGCAGGGCGGAGAAAACAAGATACGGAAATTTATCGGGGGATGGGCCGGGAGATAATGTGGGGCGCGGAAAAAGGGCGAGTGGAAATTGTAGATGGAGCACTTGATTTAATTACGCCCTCTCGGAATGTTTCCGTTGGAGTATTCGAAATAAAGGATCAGGCGGCGCGAACCTGCGTTTGTTTGCTCGAAGAAAGTCCTTTATTCATTGAAGTAAAATTACTTCTTTGTTTTATTTATTTTTTAAAGGAAAATTACTTAACATATTATTTATCAAAATAAAAATTGCGATGTAGTCGCAGAGAAAATTTTTACAAATGTTTTTGTTGATTCCTACCCTATTTTACTTTGTAGGAAGTTCAATTTTGTGAATTACCGGAGTACTTATTAGGAAGAAATTTAACAGAAAATAACGTTATTGCTCTAATTTATAAAATTCGATTAAAATTGTTAAAACAAAATGCATATTTCGGTAGAAAAGAACCAATAATAATTTAGCCAAACTTCGTTAAAGTTTCATCATTGCATAGAACATCAAAGATGCTGCCTTCGTTAGAAATTTTTCCTCCACGTGCTGATAGAAAAAAGTATGCGAATTTTAATATTCCACTACCCAGGGGAAATTTGAAAATCCAAAATAATATAAGGCAAATCCCCGTTCGCCAGCAAGCATAAAAACCAGATTTTTTCCCCCCGTGAAAGCCATTCATTACTTTGAAGCGGCGCGCGCTATAAACAAATTTTCCAAACTCGCGTCCGGCGAGTTCTCGGCAAAGGGGGATAAAAAGGTCGGTGCGTCGGCGCATTTGCGTAAGTACGATGCCCCTGGGGATAGTAATGGAAGGCCGGCAGCGGCGGCGGCGGCTCCGATGGCTCGGCACGTCGGTATTTCGAGGGACAATGACAGCCATGCACCTGGACCGCGGCGCTATGCGGAAAACGGGAACCTCGAATTACCCGAGTCCGCGCGCGCCAGCAAGGACCAAAGGGGAGGCGAGGCGCGCAGCCTCGGTACTTCGAGGTCGCTTTCTGCGCTTTCCGGCCGGCTCTCCCGCCTCCTCTTTCCTTCGCTCTCTGTACCTCTGCGGTTTTGTTTCTCGACAATTCGAACACGGCCGACTTTGTGTTTTGCCAGGTTTCGTACTTTCTCGAAATTTTTCATCCTGAAACGGTTAGATAATTAACAAACGCAGTTTTAATTAATCAGTATAGCGATATAGACAGTTTTGTCTGTATCGCCATACTGCTATTATTTAAAAAATTGAGCAAAAACCTGATAAGAATATTTGTTAATTTTTTTTGTTATTTTACAGGAAAAGTATTAATAAACTACATAAGATTTAGTTTTGTTACTAGTAACATAGATATAACTTTTATTGTAAATTAAACTGTACTTGTTCTTTAAGGAAACAAAAACAAGTACGTGGATGGAAAAAAGTGTATATTATTACATTATTAGGCGCAATAACAGTTCAGAATACATATTTTTTCCTTACTTTGCACTACATAATAGCAGTTTTTCTTTGTAATAAGTAACAATTTCCTAGATTTAAAGTCATGAAATATGATGTTTTAAATTTTTTTCTCCTACTTTTCATTAGCAAAAGTGTAATTTTCATCTTTATCACTTCAAAAAAGCAAATAGAAGTGATATGACACTTAAATATCTAAAAGTATTATTGCACGTAAGAACAATCCAAATCACAAAGTTGAGATAAAAATATCGATTCACAACTTTTTTTTGTATTTTCCCGCGATAAAGCAAGAACCCAAGAGAGTTGAACAATGAGGGAGTAGGAACGCTGACAATGTCATTATACGCGCAAAGTTGGGAAGTACCGCGCGCGTCAGAGTTATAAAATTTAAAAGTCGCCGAGTATGTTATATAATAAAACAAAAGACGCCATTCACGTTCCGCAAGGACCCACCTCAAATCATATTTGTCTACTTTTGAAAAGAATAATATTCTTTTCTAACTATATATTCTGTTAAAAGATCTAAAAAGAATTGAAGTCCGAAACTTTTCGTAACTCTAAAGCTATGCTTGGAAATCTATAGAGAAAAATTTTATTTAAAGGAGAAAAGGGTTTTATACCAATTTTCAACTCTAAAGTACTTTCTTATTTTTAAAATTCTCCTTTTAACGACAAGAACTTGGAAATAATAGCAAGGGTAATGAACTATGAAAGGGTATAATATTATTATGATCGTTTATCCACGGATACCCACTTAATTTTCAAGGGTCCTTCGGGGATACATTAGTTTTCCATAAATGGATTTTCATGAGCGCCGTTATTTTACCTTTAAAATTACAATATTGATACATAAAAGCTTAGTTAACAAGTGTTAAATAATCGAATAACTTGCAGTAAATTATTGCAAGACCCTTCACTTTTTCTTTTTTGCTCGCTTTAATAATATTTTTTCAAGAATTCAGATGCTAATTTAAACTTCTAACCAGATTTGTCTGTAGAAGTTGCTTTTGATTACGTTTCAATTATCGCAATTTCCATAATTTCCATAAGTTCATAAATTGTTCTGCAAGAATATAACAAAATAGAATTTACTTCTTCAGGCAAAATTACCTGCAAATTCATAAAAACTTTTAACAAGTTTCTTATACATTTACAATTTAAAAGTTAGATTAAAAACGTGGTTCTCCATTTATTCCGGAAATAGTCGATCAAAATAATCAAGAACGATGAGCTAATCAAACTTACGAACGGCTGAAAGACGGAATTCTAGAAATCCACTCCCTCTAAATGTATTTTAAGAGTCGCACTGCTCTCCTTTTCACGTTGTTAGTCTCGAACTCATTCGCTTTATGATCCCGAGTCTCTCTCGCGACTGTCGCGGAAGACGCAATCTCGATTATCTCGTATTTTCAGCTGACTGAGCGCGCGACAATCTCTCGTGAAGATAATTAGATTTGCAAGCAAGTGAAGGCGATTATCGATTTGTTTTGTAGAGTTTACGAGAGGCGGCACGGTTCGTCTGCGCGTTTTATTCAGGGTGATTCGCTCGTTTTGATGGTCCTTTTTCTCCTGTTAAACTGGGCTAATTTTAAGGCAGATTAGTATTTCACTCGGCGAGGAAAAATTATTTTAACTCGTTTTTAAAAAGTTTATCTTTCCGTAAATAGATGACGTGAGTTGAAAGTAAAATTATTTGATCGACGATAAAAGCCACTTTTAAATTTTAAAGTGCAGGTAAATTTAATTAATTTTTAATGCCGCGCCTACGTGTTTGTGTAGTTAAATGATCTGAAAACCGCGGATGCGCGCTTTACTCGTGCAATATATCAAATTTTTAATAACGCGTGCTTTATTTTTTATCTTAAAAAAATAACATTATAATCAAAAGCCATCAAAGCACCTTTAAAAAAAAATTTATATAAATTATAAATGATTTATTTAACATTAAAATTATGAAATAAAAATGATTTCCCAATCCCGTTCTGTCTTCCCATTTTTGCAGCAATTCTTGCAAAATGAACGTTAAATTCTTTATTATCCCCAAACGTAACAGCTGTCCTATCCGAAAATCGAAAATCCCAAACGAGAATCGCTTTGAAAGCTCATTCGGCGCTCACCGAAGGCGTGCACAGGTGCATTGTCTGCCTCGCCTTGCGGCTCTCGGCTCTGGCGTCGTTGCCAAGCTGCTCGGTTCCAATTTTTGTCTACATACAATTTGCAAGCACTCCGGGGTCGCGCGCGCGGAGTTTGCGCCAGACGGAGAGGCGCGCTCTCTTCTGCAAACGAAAGTGCAGCGTTTAACAAGGCAGGCTCGTTCGTCGGCCGGGGAAATAACTTGGTTAAGTGGGCGCGCGAGAAAATCTCGGAGGTCGATCCTATCGCAGCCTCCTCCATTTTGCTGGCCGCCTGATTTCTCGCGCACTAAGAGAGAGAGGGAGAGAGGGCTCTTTGGCATCGCGACTCTTCCGCATCTGTTTCTCCCTCTCGCGGGCGGTAGTTAGACAGTGTGTGAGTGGGTCGATAGGCGCCCCCTCGGCGACGCTCTCTTTTCTCTCCCGAAAGCCAGTGGCAACAGTAGCAGCGCCGGTGGGAGCTATACACAACCCCCGGCCGACGAGGCGGACAGTGGCGCCAGCAGCCTCTCGGATCGCTTTCCCACACGTGTCGGTTATGCCCGACAAAGCGATAATGCCTTTGACTGGGGTAGCTTTTTTTTCCTTTGCCGTGGCCGCCCATTATCTTTTTCAATTAAGGATAATGAATGCTTTTTTAACGTGACTTGAAATATATTATTTTTACCGGTTGTAGTCGGCAGAGTAAGAGGAGCGAGCGAAAAATTTTGGAGGCGATAATGATTTTATGCTGATTGTTTTTAGACGGAATTTGAGAGATAAAATTGATTTTAAAAATCTGAGTTTTTATGTATGACTTTATTAATGGTATTAGGCAAAAAATAATGAAATGAATCATTTTTCGTTCCTTTAGATTTTGAATTATTTGAAGAAAAAACTTTTCCCAGCTAAAGTATATATTAGAAAAAAATTTCATTTCGCTGCTCTGGATGAAGTAAAGTGAAAACTCGAGTACAATTTTAAAAACCAATTTTTAATTTTCGACTTCAAATACCAGTTTTTAATATTGTTACAAATTCGGATTCGGAACTAAAATGAAATTTTGCTTCTCTACGAGAAATTAATAATCTCCTGGAACTCAATATGTTGACGAATAATATTTGGAGAGATTTTTACATTTATATAAAAAAAGTCAATAAAATTGAAATTTATTCCATTGTATCGTATCTCCCTTTTTAAAAATATTGTGCATCGTTGCGTGAAATGTACCAACACGATGTTGTACTTAAGAAACTTTCTGATCTTTAGCTCCCGAATTTCGGCTACTCATACTGAAAACACGCTTGAATCCCCTTGCTGACTCACCCGGTAACTTATAGCCAAAGCTTTGGAGCCCCTCCCGAGTAACTGTTTTCTGTGTCAGTGCCGCCCTTTTCAAGGTTCATCGGCCTTACGTCAACAAACGCAATAGAAATACATCCAAATGTGACATTCCGTATCGATTATTCCTTTTGGCCTCTTCATGCTTCTTTCTCGAGCGATGTCTCTGAAACAGTTCAATCAATTTATTTTCTTTTTTTATTAATTCAAATTTGCATTATTATTCTGCTTAAATATTATCTAATAAACAATTTACATGCGCATTACATTTCTCATGTATTATCTTTTATGAATGCTTTATGGTGCACTAACTTCTCCTCTTTGGTTTTATTGACATTGTAAGAAATTACACGATTTAATGCTCCGTTAAAAATAGCTACAATTTTTATGGTTTTTACCCTTTGCGTCATGCCGTAATTTTTCAACGCTTTCATTTCTCGTTATTATAAAGAATGAAATAAAAATATTGGAAGGAATTGAATAATGAATTTTTCAAACAATATTTCTGTATTGTTTTCTGACGATCGAATAATGTAAAGACTTTGTTGCATATACGTATTGATTTCTATTCAATTCACTTCAATTTTTTCGCGTTAGTTTATCGTTTCTTTAGAAACGACGAAAACATTAAAACGTGATAGTAAAATATTGAAATGCTATTTATGCTTCCCTTTCATTCTAAAGCGTTATCTATCCGAATTCGACGGGGTAGGAAGATATGTTGTTCCAGAGTATCAATGCGAACGTTTTAACAGAAAAAGTTTTCCAGGAAAAAATTTCAACTCTAAATTTGAAAAGTTTGAAGATCAAAGGCCAGAATTCATCGCAACTCTTTCATCTTGGTAGGTCCGGTTATTCGGCGCATCTGGCAAGCTTGCCTACAGCCAGCCGAGAAGCTCGCATTTGCTTTCATAGAGAAACTCATCGCGAAGTCGATTCGAACATCGTTTAAGGGTCCTCGTGCATGAGTGCCCTCCATCAAAGGTTCTCTCTCGTTTCGCCCGAAAGCTCGATGACCAAAGAATCTCCTTCGAACTTGTGGTTCTCTCATCTAAGAGGACTACACAAGATGGGCTATTCCACCCAGTTAATTGGGCCGCGCTATCCTGAGCCTGTTCCTAACTCTTCTCCACGTCATTAAGCGCTTCCTACGTTTACCTATAGTTTCGGCAATTGTTCGCTGACCTTCCCGTAATTGATTCCAAAATATCCTGCTGGTAGTCATTGCTTGAATTTCCTGTTATCAACGACCACACGAGAAATTTTGTTGACAGTTCTCCTATTTCGAAATAAACAATCATGCAGTGTTTCTGCACAATAAATGCACAATCTGGGTATGCAGTATTAATACAGTATTTAAATGTTTCTGAATGAATGATATATGTATATGTATTTAAGCAATTACAAGAGATGACTTAAATTTTATTTCCTTTTGATATATCGTCTTCAAACATTTTGAAATTACATATGTAATTAATTGAGAATTTTGCATTATTTTCCGTTTTATATACTAAAAAAATATTGTTCTTTCTAAAATTAATATTGGTACTATATATATTGTATTAGTTTTAATATTAAAACGATTTAAATTAAACCATCAAAAACGTATTCAATTGCATTCTAAAACTTGCTTGTAGAGTTAAGTACAACTTTTACTGACGCATCAATCGTGCACTTTAATTTTGTTAAAAATTCATTTAACGCACTTCATATAAATTTATTAGTCAATAAAATTTCGGGTCTAAGTAGACGGCAGGTAATTTTGGCGGATGAAGATTTACCGTTTTTCTCAGGTCGCGAAAGCGCCGACTTTTTTTCCTGGAATCAATTTAACGGTCGCGACGCGCGAATGAAGGTGTGCGCTGGCTTACAAAGTGTTCAACCGGATTTTCTACGGCAAAGAGTATAAAGCCCGAAACTTGGTTTTAGCTGCATGCGCGCATAAAAAAAAAGCAATAAAATTAAGTTCTGGCCGATTTAAGTTATTACCTCGATAATTTCATTGATTAAATTTTTTAGTGCTCGCCGATTTCGCCTTTAAACTTTTTCAATTTTTATGAAAAAATAAACTGAAAAATTGGCAAAATGAACTGCTATCCTTTTATATATATTTATTAATTTCAGCCTTGTTACGTGGCCCAGAAATTGTAAATTCGTATACATGCATTAATTCTTCAAAATATTATTGGAAAGTATCCAGAAAAATTCTGTTTTGACTTTTTGGAGCATTAACAATAATATTTAATTTTTCAATTCCCTTGATTAAACATTTAATTACAGCCCTGTCTACTTGCCCACTCTTTACAGCAGCGTCAAAAGTAACTCAAGAAAAGAACAAAATAATATTCCGCAAAAGTAAATAAATATTTATAAAGTCCGTTATTTCCGCGTGGAAACATAAAAGAGACGGACCGCAGAATTTTTATTTTCGAATTTCCGGCTTTCTTCCCAGCCCCCGGAAACTTCTCAAAGTTCAGTCGCTACTTCCACCCTTTGAACAATAAAGCAAGCGCCCGCACCCCCGGAATATTTCGACTGCGATCCCAGCTGCAAAAGCCGGTACATAATGCCGCGGGAACTTGGAGCGGCTCGTTTCCTCGTTTTTCGGCGAGCGACGATAGTAGCTTAATTAGGCATCATCTTTGAAGAGATCGGCTGGTCTCCTTCCGCGTCGTCCCGACCCTTTTCGGCCGCCTTTGTAGCGTGGCGCAGAACCAAAAAGGGACGATGCCGTCGACACAGTCATCTTCGCCAGATCGGCTGCCGCTTCCGAGGGGAGAAGTCGACTTTAGACTTCCCGTTTCCCTCCCCAGATTAATGCCTCCTCTGCGCTGAATGGAGCTAAGGCCCATAAGTATCTTCCTCGGGAATTCCTGTTTCTTTCTATCTATCTCACGCACCGTCTCTCTATCTGCTCTTTAACCCTCTTGCTTTTTCGCCAAGGAGCGGCTTAGTTCTCTGGCCTTTCATCAAACGGCCCCCTTTACTCGCGAGAATCTCTTTCGTCCGCGAGACTTCCTGCCCTCGGGGATTGAATTTACATATCTAAAGGAGCTTGTTAAAAATATTATCTTCTGAATAATTGTTGCGCTCGAAGCTTTTTCGGTAATTGGCTTTAACTTCAGTAGAAATAATTGGCCATTTAAAATTATATAGCTGAATTTTAACAGCGTAACAAGCTCTTTTGGTGATCGTAACTTTTAGCGAAAGAATGAATAAAATAAATGAATATTTCCAAATGAATTCTTTAAAGATTCAATAATGTATATAGGCATTTCTAATTATTAACAAGAACGTTACTCATCAATTCCTATTTTGCGGATGGTAACGTACATGAATAGGAATTTCTAGCATGCTATCACCTGCTCCACACAGCAGCGTCGTAAATTTCGTGGTAAAATTGAGTTGACATTTGATGGAAAGTCGTTTATGAAAAAATGTTTGATATTAAAATTTCTGTGTATGAAAATTTTTACTGCAACAAACTAGTTTTTCACTGTAACCTCACGTGAAAGAACTCTGTGAACTTTTTAGAAATTCAAATAAAATTCGAAATAAACTTTGTTTATCATCCTGTTTTTCATATATTCTAGACCTGAAATTGCGGAAAAAAGAAAATACGGAATAAAAACAATTTATTTCCCTAAACTCGAACTATTCAGATATAATAAAATAACGTAATTTGAAAACGATAAATAAATTAATATTTTTGCCACAACTAATTATTAGATTTTTATTAAAATAAAATTTTTTTATAGAAAATAAACGAACTCTAGGTCAAAATTATTTTCATATCAAGTAATCGAGTCATTACCAGAATAAGAAAATATTGCACTGACCTTCTTAGACTGCTGCTATTGACCTCTGCGGGATTTGATCGATCGTAAACTTTTCCGGGACTAAAAGAAGAAGCTTGTACGCATTACTGTAAAAACTTTATTCGGTAAAAACAAGATTGAAGGTGTTGTAAAAAACGAGCGAGGGAGGCGAGAGCTCAGGAAAGTTTAAAACCAAAAGAGCAGGAAGTAAAAGCGAACTTTTCAAAACTGTTCACCTTCCGCCCACCTGATCAATAAACGATAAAACAATGGCTGCGAAAAAATCTAAGATTTTCTTCCTACGTACTGAAGTCGGACCCAACTTGACTTTGTAGTTGTTACAGTGCGAGTGCCTCCGCTTTAAAATAAGCTTTTTAAAATAGATATAAACTATCTTTATTTTTAAGAAGCTAAAAGATTAACAATAAATAAAAATTAAAAGTTTGGCATAGTAACTTATTGAATCTCTACTGAAGTTTAAAGATAAGCTTAATTTATCTCCTTGGCATTATCTTGTTTCCAAACTAAATCTAAGACTTAATCTTTTCATTTTAATTTTAAACTACGTATGTGGAATACTATTTTTATCTTTTAATTTAATTACATATTATTCAAGGCTGTTTCTATGCAAATCGATCTTCCAATAAAGTTTTTCAAATCCTGACTATATATTACTAATGCAAAGTCACGTATTAATGGTTAAAGTTTTAGTAAGCACACTGAATAAGGGAGGTATTTGGATTCAAAGTCAAAAGTTTTATTACGTCGCCTTATAAAGAAGTTTTAAAAAATGAAATTTCTTTAAAAAGTGATAATATACGAATCTAGCATAAAAGATGTTTTTAAAGGCACTGCAGGCAATGGTTAATGCCGAAATCGGCGCTCTCGGTTTGTTTAATTTTAACATAGAAAAGAAGCAGATACACATGTATAATTTCAGCCAATGTTTATTGATACATAAATTACGAATAAAATTGTATGGAGCCTACAGAAGTTTATAAAATGGCAACACAACCTGTGGCATATTTTCGTGGGTTTTTTCATCTTTCCCTAATATTATTATCCTCAGAAAATTTTTTTTCCGTTGATTGACATAACATTTGTATTTTTTTGACTTTTCTTCCTCAATTTTTTATCAGTTCTTGGTTCTCGTTTCATGTTTTCTTACTTACTGAAAATATGAGCACTCAATATATCCAGCAATAATATTATCAAGAATCGAATAATATTTAACTTGATACTGACGCCGGTGTTTACAGTCGAAAGATTTGCAACTGACGCTCTGCGTTACTGAAGATTAGATCTTGTTGGAAATTATTGGACAGATCGAAGTCAAGCCTATGCGCCGCTCCGCCTTTTCGCTTACCAACTCAATAATTTTATGAATTAAAAACGAAATTTTGTTCAGAAATTATATTACTTTCAGAAAAAGCAATAAAAAAAATCTTTTTTTTTCATTGTCTGCTTCCCATACTCAATTCCTTCGAAAATTTAACATTTTAATTGTCTGCCTAAAAGAGCGAACTTCCTAAGCTTACTAGAACGAAAGCACTACTTGAAAAAGTAATTTTGACCTCCCGCTGATGCGGTGGGACACAAAAAATCATTACAAGATAAAACGACTTTGACGGCTTTCCGTAGTGCTCCTCCTAGTAAGATGACCCTCGCGTGAGATCGCCTGGTAACTCTTCGCGCTTAACTTTCCCAGCTACCTAGTCTCCGTCCTCCACTTTCTTCATATACCCCACGAGGGAGACTGAGACGCGATTTCAAGACCGCACGCGTCCATTATCAAACCCTTCGCCAACGCCTCGGCACTTGGAATGCCCCCCCCCCCCCCCCCCTTAAGCGCTATCGACTATTCCTCCACGTCTTTCACTTCTGCTTACCGGCCGATCGCATGACGCGCGCGGAGAATACTCGGCTGCCTATAGGCATTCCTCCTTATATATCGAGTGCGCCGCGGGAAATTGTCGACGCCCCGAGGGCCTCCTATATAATTTGCGCTTTATAAATAAATATATATCGGAATGAGAGGCTTCAAGATGCGCATTTGAATAAAGAGCTTTGCGAATCTCAATTTCAAATGTCGCCTCGCGCACAGTGCACGCCGAGAAATAGAATACAGATTGACGCATTAACATGTTTTAAAGAGCCAGCATGTCACTGCCCGGCAGAGCGTCATTTTGCCGTTCTTTTTTTTGGAAATTGTCGACGAGCGATAAATCTATGGAACTGGATCTCGAATCGTGTTTATTATCTAATAATAGTTTCAAGTCGAAAATTTTATTGAGTAAGAAAAAAAAATTTTAAAGTAGTTCCTCCTTTAATGACTTTTTCTTACTTGTTCCTATAGAAAAAAGGCGAAGAGTAACCAAATTTGCTTCAATCTAACTTTTTAATTAGTCTTAAAAATTTTAATCTTATTCGGTAATTAAATCCAGCCAATTAAAGCGGCAAAATGTTCCAAAGAATCAACAAGTCATTTTTTATTTCTACAAAGTAAAAATCCCTAATTTTTACACACATTTCTGCTCCCCAAGGCTCGAAACACATATCTCGTTCAGCTGTATATCGGATAGCTTACGATTCCGTCGCTTGCTTTCGTAATTCTGCGAGGAGGTATCTTCCGCGGGGAGCACCGAATCCCCGAAGACTCTCGGCGTCGTATGGCGTTCCGCCTTGCGCAGCTCTATTTTCGCAGTTCGATTGGTTGTTTACGTGTCGGCCGCGAGAACGGCGACTTTTTAAACGATTCCCGGACGGGGGTGCAGGCTCGATTTCTCTTATATCGGATTTCTTTCTCTCTTTACCGACGTTTATTTTCTCCTCATAGTCGCGCGGGGAGACGCGAAAAGCCAGTGAGCGCGCGAGCACTTCGCTTCCCGGTGTTATATATATATATATATATATATACGCCGGATAAGGCTGCTCCGCAGGAGCTTTCTCCGTAGTCGCCGTGTAATCCTTTAGTTCAAAGGAGCGCACTTTATTTACGGCGCGAATGTCAGGGGTTTGAAAAAAGTTACGGCGCGGGTTTATTCTTCGCCGAGAGGAAATTCGTTTGGAAATTGCTTTTAATTGAATTTTTACTTTGATTTTTGTTTGTACCCGTTGTATTGAATTTAAGTGGATAAATTTGCAGGCAGAATAATTACTTTATTGGATTTATACGCGGAGAAAAGTGTTTTTAAGAAAAATTACTGTAATAGACTCGTAGTAATTCGAAGGCCAGTCATTGAAGCCGGATGAAAATTACTATATTTTATGCTAAAATTCACTGCAGCTTTCATAATGTTTGTTGTAAACTTTAGCAATTTTTACTACGATTTTTTAAAAATGACTAAACCCACAATATATTTTAATAAAAATTATAGTCATATTTTCCTGCTTTAAAGACTGTTTTCGAATTAATTTTCGAATAAAATTATTCTCAGTAAATAAGATTCTTTTTAAATTCAAAATATTTTACAAGTATCGGGATAAAGCGAAAGAAGGATATATTTTACTTACGTCATAGTTTCAGTAAAATTGATTTAACTTTTGTATTTGCAGTGTACTAGCTGCTGCATTTTTCTCTTTATTCAGCTTGTTTTTGAAAAAGCACTATCGTTGTAAAAGTCCTCCATACGTTTGCAGTTTATATGCGATATTTCAAGTCTGTTTTGAAATTCGTTTTTCATAGAGTAAATACGGTTTATTTTATTTTATGTATGATTTTTGATTTATTTAATTCACAACAAACTATGATTTCTTCATTTTTGTACGAGATTTTATTATATTTTTCTCAAAGCTCTGCTTTTACAGTTCTCAGACAATACCCTTTTATGTTTACTGCTAAGGAAAGTCTATTTCATTGTTATTATTGCCCTCTCTATTTCTCTAAATATCCTGCAATATACTTTTTCTTGAAAACTAAACTCCTAAGCTGGATTTTTAACTGCATTTCAAACTGGCGAAAGCTCAATTTCACACTGACAAAATCGAAATGTCAAAGGCGCTAAAAATAACGAGCGGCGCTCATTCGAAAGCGCGGCTTGAAACCCCGGCGCAGAAGCTGCATATCGACGAGCACAGCACAGAAGCCGTCGATCGCTCTCGCGAGAATTTATTCACACCAAAGTTGGCAATATGTATGGGCAGCCAACTCTTTTAATATCTCTTTCCACGAAGAGAGAGAGAGAGAGAGAGAGAGAGTGAGAGAGAGCATCCGGTCACTGTGCCGCGATTCCCAGACAATACGATTTCGCATTTCCCATGGCTTTACTCTCTTGAGAGGAAGTACTTTTATTCTCTCTCTCCCGACTTTCCTTCTCCTTGTTCTTTGTACGTCGCTTCCTTTGATCTCCTTTATATAAGCACGCAAATATTTGTCTGTCCTGCCGAGGGAAGCTCTGCCAGCAGCGCTCATATATCGCCCGCTGACTGCTGCCGTCGCGTGTTTTGCTTTTTTATTCTCTCTGCTTCTTTTTTTCTTCTACTTCCCTGCCAGGATCAGAATTACGCCCTCTTTCTGCGTGCAGTTTCTTATTCTTAATGCAAACATCCGTAATGTCGTCGGTTTGACTTACGCAAAGTTTATACTTTCGGCAGACGAGGTATTCTTTAATAAGGATTAATTTGCAATGCAAGAAATTTATTTATACGAATGAAATATACAAGTTATATTTATTATTTAAGTTTTGGTATACATTGGTCAAACATTGAACGAAAAGTTTCAAAAGAAAAGAAAAAAAAGTAGTAAAATCTCTTACAAAAGGGTTACATCATCATTAACTGTCAGGTTCTTTATTAAAAAGTATTAAAAAATCCAATAATTGATCTCTTTGTTAAAATAATTGTAGCAAATTAAGGCACGATCCTCGGAGAGTTTCCTCGATAAAAAGAAGACCCGACTTTGTAAGTTAATCAGAGCTCGAACAGCTATTGAGCAATCGGTTCATACGTCGTCTCAAAGGAGCGCGCTCCGCTAATTCCGGAAGCTAAACTCTTTTTCCGCGCCCTCGGCTCCGTTCTTCGACTCCGCCGGCGGCCACTGATAAAAGCGAATTAGTCAAGAGGGCAATTATCTGCTCTCCGGAGGGAGGCAGAATCCGCGAGCGTTTATCATTCCCGGAGAGAGGCGCGCCGTCGCGGAATAAATCAATGCGCGCAAGATTCGCCTCCCCCCCCCCCCCCCCCCGGGGGGGGGGGGGAGAAA